>CAUJRU010001688.1:0-123245 GCA_963277665.1 Viscum album
AGGTCTTACCCATGCACAAAGAAAGGGAATTTTTTTAACTTTCTTATGAGGATTTATATCAGTCATAGAAACATAGGGGAAAAGAATTATCTTGCTACCTCTATAATTTTATAATGGAGGTCTAACCCATACGCAAGAAAAAAGGGGACAATTTTATTGTTCGTTGTTGCTGGACCCAAGGTAGAGAATCAGGCATCACTATGTATCCCATAAGAATGGAATCAAACCATATATAGTTCTTAATGTAGAAATACCTATGTAGGTCTGGTATATGCCATGGGAAGGTGATTTTTTTATAATTTTGGGGTGAATGGACCATGATGTAAAAATCCAGGCATCACTACATATCTTGTGTGGCTAGAAATCAAGCCATACGTAGTCCCTGATATCATGAAGTCTTAGTGTCATGTCATTAAGAAATTTGACATGATGTTTAATGTCATGTAGTGAAAACAACATGTTATATAAAACATGATTATTTTGTGTATACTAATTCCTGGATTATCTGAAATGCCTCAAACATGAAGGGGAAGGAATGTGTAAACCACGATTCTAGGGATTCTCAGATAAGGAGAAATGATATAGGGCATGGAATAAGTCTGGGGCATAAAGTGGTATGAAAATCCTTTCAGGAGAATGAATTTATCTATGGTTGATAGTATGTTTTTTATGGGAATATTATATAGATCCAACTAGGGTATATTATGCATAGTCAAAAAAATGTGTGCTCAGGACACTGACTCTCCACTTCCAATTGCCGGTGAAGATTATGAACATCCAAAATCACCCAGGAAATAGAGTTTGATGAATGTAAATGATAAGTTTGGGCACATAAGAATCATTCAAACTGTGATTTTCCATTGAGACGGAAACTCCCTATATAGATCCGACTCATACATAGGGGAATTTCTATTTCAAGGATGGATCCTTGAGTGAGGGACCAAAATTAAAAATCTACTACATAAATTTTTATGACATTGCAAAGGAAATTGTTCTTTTATTTTATTTGTGGTTGGGATTATGACCCATGGCCTAGGCATCACTAAGTATCTCTTTGGAATGATAATCAATCCATATGTAGTTCTATAGGGACCCTGTAGTTTAATGTCATGCAACTAAAATTTTTGTGTTCCTTTTAAGGTCATGCTAACAAGAACATGAAAACCAATATATGGATTGATATAACACTGTTAGGTGGGGGAATCCCCTACTGAACCCCCTAAGGCCACATAAGATATTCTTGGTGTGGTAAATAAGGGTTGAAAAGGATTCATTCCACCACATAGAGGTGATGAAATGAAAGATATGGGACTTTTGGATTTTGTGGTGGTTATTCCCAAGAATAGAAATATAGGTGTCAGTATATATCTATCTCATATAGAAATAAATCCATACATATATCTCAGTTGAAGATCATATCTATATACAAGGGAGGAATTTTTTCTAGACCATGTGGCTGGCCATATGACATAGGTTACAGGAATAACTTCATATCTTGCAATGAAAGGAATAATTCCATATGTGGTTCTTGAAAGTATCATGATAGATGGCCGATTCCAGGGTGGTGTCCTCTCAGGCGAGGAATCCATGAAACCGTGTAGTTTAATGTCATACAACAAGGACATTGATGGTCAAACTATGAGAATAATGATGTCGTTGACTAGAATGAAATATAATACTGATGTGAAAGTGACCAAGTGGACAATGGCTGGAACGAAAATCACCAATGGATGGAGGGAAATTTTTAGTTAGGCTCAACATGTAGATCATAGGCATCACTATATATCCTATGATGATAGGAATCAATTCACCTGTAGTTCTAAATGGGAGTTATCTATGAAAGTCTTACTCATTCATATAAGAGAGAATTTTTCCCATTATTCATGGCTAGGCCCAATAAATGGTTTCTGGGTGTCACTACGTATCCTTCAAATGAAGGAATCAAGACACACATAGTTCTGGAGAAAGATAATTTATATGTGGATCTGGATCTTATGTAGAAACATCGGTGTTTTCATCTTTATCCCACACAGATCCAGCTCATGTGAGGTGAATTGTTGATCAAAATATTGAAATTCATAATATTTTATATACTGTGGTATGGATGATGCACCATGAAGTTTATAGTTAAGAGGATAGGATGAAAACTCATAGTTTATGGTTATAGCATTTAGAACAAGGGGTGATCCTCTCAATAAGGCATGTGCATCTTGTGGTGGTATAATAATCCCAATGTGAATGGTGAACAAAGACGTCCATACACCACCTACACATTCTTAAAGAGGGTTTCATGTAGTTTTATGTTGTGATTATTGGACTTGGGTTTCTAGTTTAAGGTCATTGATTTTGGACCATGTGCATAATTTATTATCACACAGTTAGGATGATGGAATCACAATTTAACATCATGTGTTCAGGACAATGTGATCCATGAAATTTAACATCATTCGGTAAGGATGCGAATTATCCATTATGAAGGAGAAATACCTATTGTTCCATTTTATTTCTTACTACATGGGCCATGAAAACCCTACTACGGTTTTATATTCCTTGATTATGAAGGGAATTCCATGACAAAACTCATAATCCCACATGAGCTATGCTCGATGTGAGAAACATGAGGTGAGAAAATTTTAATCCACCACATATAGGTGACATATCAAAGCATAGAGGAATTTTTTAATTTTTGGTGGCTATACAAGGACATCGAATCCGAGCATCGCTACATATCCCAAGTGCACAGGAGTCAATCCAGACATAGTTCTTAAGGAAAATTCCCTATACTGGTCTAACCCATATGTAGAGAGAAAGAGGCATTTTTTATTTTTTTTAGTGTATGGATGAAGATTTTAAATATGGTGGTCTCTACATATCCTGGGTGGATAAGAATCAATCCATATGTAGTTCTGTGATACCACATTGTGGATGAATGATTCCGGGGGAAATTTCCTCATGGGTGAGAGTATTATGATGTTGTGTATTTTAATGTCATACAATGAGGAAATTTATCAAAAAGATTAAAATCATTTTATTAGGACGATTCACGATGGTTTATCATCACATTGAAAGGATAATTATTCCATGTAGTTTATCATTTTTTGCCTAGGACGAAGGTTCTACATTGTGTAATGTCATGCAAGTAGGACATGCATTTATTTTGGATAAATTAAATACCTCTTCAAGAATTTTGCATTGGTGGAGGATTTCGCGAGCTTTCAATCCCTTGAAATTATGGAATATGATCCATTAGAGTAGACCCTATGTATGGAATAACGTCCCTACCATTTTGGTTCCAAATTCATAGGCTTATTTATAGGAATCATTAGAGTCCTGAGGACCAACACCATTTCTACTTAAAGGAATGACCATAGAAGAACATTTTTGTTGTATTCTCATGTGATCTGGTTTCGGTGAACATCCAAATGGTGAATGGTATGAAATCTCTTCTCATCAAGTCACTCCAATTCATCCAACCATTTTTGGGATTGCTCATATGTTGAATTTTGATCACAAATGGCAATTAGGAGTGAGGGAAATTGATGGTTGATGGGCAGTACCACCTCTATCCCGTACAAAAATGAGTATGGAGTTACTTGTTTGGAGATCCAGTTCATGGTTTAATAGGTCCATAAATCAATGAGGAGAATTTATAGACATGACTTCTTATCATTATCTACCATATTATAGAGTATAATGGATATGGTATTGTTTATGGACTCTATCTTCCTATTTGTTTCTGCATGGTAGTAGGATGAATGGTTGGTCTTGATTATATATTTCTGATATAATTTATCCAATTCAGTAGAATATAAATTAAATCCATTTTCCATCAATATTTTACGAGGGACACAAAATCTGATGATGATGTTGTCTTTCACAAAGATAAAAATGTTTCTTTTCATGACATATTTAAGGGGTACAACTTCTTCCAATTTAGAAAATAATTTCATTTCTATGAGGAAATACTCGAATTTCATGCCCGTGGTAGGAGGATACGGTCACAAAATGTCCATTCCCCATATGGAAAATGGTTTGTATTACTTAGATGCATGAATTAACTCAAGGTGTTGGTGGATTGAATTTGAAATAACTAGACATGAATAACCTTTATTGGTGAATTTTTTTTAATCCAACCCTATAGTGGTCTAATAGTATCCATGTGTTTGAATTTGATAGGAAATATGAGATCATGATTGGTGGGAACCACATTCTCTAGTTTGTACTTGTTTCATGATAGAGTTATTATCTTCTCCATTAATGCACCTAAGATGCACCCCATTAAGGATCTGTTTATAGAGGACCTTTTGTTGAATTATGTTGTCATACAAAACAAAGTTAATAACTCATCTCCTATTTTTTCCCATGTATCCCTATCTAGTAGGACATATCCATTTTGATGGTAGTCTATAATGGGAACCACTCAGTAGGTGGTAGGGATATACGACTCAGGGATGGGGATAATCTCAGGGTTTTCATTAATGTTAGCCTCAATGAATGATATGACCATCAAGTGGTGGGAAATTATGATACTGTTTTATTCTAATATAGATCAATCAAATATGTGGATTCATTTTTCAATGCTTCAGCCTATACATTTTATGACTGGGGGGTATGATTCAACGCCGATTCTAAAGGTAATTCTACCATTAGTCCTTAGACATGGTCTAACAATGGGATCAATTATTCATTTTTGATGATATAATCACTACTGACCTACTTAATGAGTAGTTACAAATTTCCTTTTATCTTAATTTTATTTTACTTTTTCTAGATGTACCATATTTATTACATCAATTATAGCCTGATATTATACTTCATTATTTATGCACACCTCTGAAAGAAGGAAATATTAAGGAAAGACCACCTTTGCTGGATATATTAGTAAAAATGCGTGCCCCACTTTTTTGAGATTTGGGTCTTCCATCCATTTTCCATCTAGGATTCTAGATGAACTATCAAATTTAATCTCACATATTTGTGGGACTTCTTGAATAGAGAAAAAATCTTCATCTAGGAATTCAGTATCCAATTAATTCATTTCTACCTTGGTGTTCTCTTTTAGAAAATATGCTAATGTCTATCCTTTGACAACTTTATAATTCCTGAACTGAATGTCAACATGATGCAGGATGATCACCCACCATTATATATTTTTGATCAATATTGGAAAGGTAAGAATGTATTTGAGTGAGTTTATATAAGAGACCAAGTGGACCTCGTGATGCTACATGTAGTGCCACAATTTTTGGATGACAAAGATAATCTTCAAACACCTTTTCCCGATATCCGAGTAATGATTCTCAGCATTTATCATGGTTCAGCTGAGATAATGAAGGCCATTTTTGATGTTGAGATCATTCCTCTAAGTATGTAAGGATCTAAGGTATCACTCTGAGGCAGTCACATACAACAATAGTGGTCTTCCTTCAATAGACAACATTATTATTGGGGGGATAAGGATATATTTATTGAGACTATCAATTGTTTTTATCACAATCATCGATTTTTTGATATACAACCCCATTTTTCATCAACCTTTTAAAGCACAATCGTTTTCTTGAAAGGATGGAAATAAAGCACCAGATATAGTCCAAGTGTCTTTGATGTCCTCTTAACATGGTGAGGTTTCGATGAGGTGACATTCCAAGGATAACATTTGTCTTCTTGGGGTTGAATTTGATTCTATTATGGCATATTATGATGTTGAGAAACTTCCCCAATGAAATGATGGAAGTGAATTTCATGGGGTATATTTTCAAATTGTGTTGTCGTAGTTTATTGAATAAGACTTGAAGATCTGAAAGGTGGTCTGATTGTTGCCATTATTTTTCCACCATGTAATAAACGTAGCATTCAATAAAAATTCAGGAAGAGTTTGAAGATGTGCTGAACGACACATTGATATGTGGTTCCAGTATTTTTCGAGCCAAATGAAATTACCCGATAGAAAAATAATTCCCAGGGGGCCCTTAAGGTAGTGGATTATTCATCTAATTTGGTCATTCGGAATTGGTAATATCCTTAATTTCCATCCATGAATGATATATTTTGATATCTGGTAGTTTCATTGATTAATAGTTCAATGATCGAGACTTGGAAATCGTCTTTGGTAAAATTCTGGCTGACATCTCTAAAATTGATGAAATAACTAAGTTTTACCATTTTTCTTTCAGATGAGTATAATATTTTTTAACCACTTGGGTTATTGGACCTCTAAGATTAATTTGGATATGATGTTATAATCAACTCCAACTTCAATTTTGGCAGCATGTATTGGGTGTGCCCTTCTAGCCGGTTGTTTTTATCCTCGATGATATTTTGGCTGTCCCAATTTGTATGTGGACCCCTTGGGATCGAGGCATAAAATTTCAATTTAGTTCTAGTAAAAAAATCCAGATCCTACCATATTATGGAGGTGTATACCTCTTGTTCTTTGGAGGATATGACTTCACTAATCATAGTGGGTCGTGGGTCATCCTCCATACCCAAATTTATTCCCATGAGTTAGTCAATTGTGGTAGAGATACCCTCCTCTAATGCATTAGCGGAATCAATAAGGTCTTAATCATCTTCCTCTTACTCCTCTTCATCCTCTGCCCCTTATTCTGATTGGGAAACGGTTCTTTAGACGATCTCTACATAGTTGGCAGAAGAGTCGATATATTGGTAATCAGAAGATGAAGCGGCATCCTCTGTCTAAGATAATAGTTCATGATTTTATAGAGAAGATGGAGAAAGGGATGGAAGAGTGTCTCATTCCTATTCTAATTAAATGAGTGAGGAAGGGGTTTCCGTTAATTATGGTGATGGATTGAGGGAATTATAATTCTACCATTCACCATTATCTTTGGGGTCAGCTGATTTTTCAACGCTATTGGACTCAATGGTCATGACTGAAATCTTGAAGACTGATGGACATGAATTTAAACATTGAATCATAAACCCAACATGACTGATGTGTAGTGTGTTTTATTCAACGAGCTATTTGATGTGGACAGCTGGGATCATTTCCACACCATTCAAGGAAATGACCTAATCAATAACATCAACCAAGGGTCTCTTCCCTTTCCGCTAATAGAATCCTACATCAATTTAATGTGTCTCATAGTATTTTAATGGGTATACATGAGTGTAAAACATTCCATTACTTCCATAAATGTAGTATATGATGCATTGATGGTACTATAAGGAAATAATTTCTTGTTGGTGCAACCAAGGCCAACCTACTAAGATGTTGAAGGCTTTGTTTTTCCATTCGACCTGGAATTCTATGTCGGACACAATGTCTCTGAACTAGGTCTTGAGATTGATTTGGCACAATTTCTTCTAATAAGATTTTTCATTGCTTTGATTTTTTATGGATGAAGGTACCAAATTATCCTTGTAATAGCCTAGCTGGAGAAGAGTTCACACTGGAATGAGATTATCTCTATATTCATTGTCAATGAAAAGCTTTCGGACATAAAAACCATTTATTTTCAAAACACACAAAATGGTTTGATGTTCCCCTATATAATGGAATCTTAATCCGGATTTTTAAAGGATATAACTCTATGGAATTTCAAGGGACCAGTCTTTGTTCGATAGACTTCATTGATGACCACATTGGCTTCGAACTCATGGGGGATTATTAGAGCATATACGAGTTCTTCCCTAATACCTTTTAACAAAATTAGGGTGTATAGGATTGACAGTTTGGATAGTACTAATTCCAATTGCATTAGAATATCATAATTTTCTTCTAATGGATAGTTTTTACCAGTGTGGTGACACACTTGTACATGCTCTTTAGGGGCCGAAGTATTAGACTTTGATGGATGGACCCAAATATAGGAGATGTATCTAGTTCAATTATTTATGGGTTGGGCCAGGAAGGATTGAATACCCATCAAAGATGATTAGAGAACAGATCCTCCTCTGATGGGTATTCCAGAATGATTAGGCCAGAGTGGAATCTGGAAGTTGTAGGGGTATTTTTCTATTCTTATTGGGTTCACTAAAGGGCTCTTCCATAGGTTTCTGCAATATTGATGGTTTGAGCAGGAATACAGCCAGAGATATGGTTTCTTCCATGGTTGTGCCTTCCTTGGTATCCCGACTTCTGTAACAGCTTAATCTAGTTCCCTAATCATTTGTGGGGAACTAATGTTTATAGAAATACTCTTCATTATAGAATTTATCCATTAAGTGAATGATGTTAATGGAGACAAATATCAAATCCTCATCTGGTGATGAACCATCTTGACTGACTGCATCTAGTAGTGTTATTTGTAATGGTGGTGACCATTATTTCAGATCTCATGGAATTATATATGATAGGGTCAAATCTAACATTGGTCTAGACATAGTTTCCTCTTACTACACTTTATCCAATACATTTTGAACACACATCATTTTGGATGGTCTCTTATCTTGGGTTGTGGGGACAAGAATGTCAGCTGTGTTGTAGAAATAGCAGTTGAGGGCATAATTGGTTATTTCAATTGTGCTCAAAGAATACCATGAGTTCGGTTGAATTTATTTTTATTCATACAACTATTGAATTTTAGTTCTCTCTTTCTAACAACTTCTTTCCACTTGTCTTTTTCATGAGGAACAATATTTGAAACATATGAAGCTTGTACTAGTGGTAGTCTATGTTTGACTAATAGAAAAGTAATTTTTTAATAAAGAAACACTTTTGTGGGAAAAATGGGAATCCAATAGTTTATGCACAAAAAGATATATATGAACCATTAAAGAACAACTTAAAACGATTAAATATGGTCTCCCTACTTAGATTCCAACAGATAGTGCTAACATGAGTATGAGAATCATCCTTTAGAAGGTCTTCGAAATGGTCCGCCAGTTTTTCCCAATCTTGGATATACTATTCTTGGTTGATCTTACCATCATTAAATCCTCTAATCAATATCAGATCTTTCTTGTCAATCCAGTTACTCTGCTCCTCATTGGTAATCACCCATAAAGGTCTTCCCATCATGTTATTAGCTTATTCGTCGGTTGAATTAATTGTTAAAACTATTTCCAACATTTATTCTCCTGAGTACATAAAAAACTCTAAAGAAGGGTCTTTCACTATACTGGACTTGTGCGGTTGACCAATTTCAGACTTGGAAGGTGAAAGGGGATTGTTGGCCATCATGTTGGCTTTGGATTTCTTCTCAGATCTAGTCTCCCTTGGTGGTGGTAAATAAGAATAGTCTTTCCTCTCTTTCTGAGAGCCCCTCCAACTCTTACTTCTCCTCGGGCTTACCAAATCCCCCTGGAATTCTACTCCAATATCTCCTGCTAATATCTCATATTCCCCATCACTAGATTCTATCCCGAATTCCACCTGCTTCAGTGAGGGCCTTACCGGATCACCATCAGCCTCCTATTCTGGGTTAACCTGTGAAAGCCCATGAAATCTAATTTTAAGCACAATTGCACCCATTTCCATACTTGGAAATTTTCTGAAAATCCTATTTCAGTACCTTACCACCAGGAGAGTCACCCTCCCTTGATTCCTTGGGTTCTAGACCATGGTCATAGGTTCCAAACCATGCGCACACAGCCTCTGCATATGAAGTTGTCTGTGGATTCCTGATACCTTCTTCTTCATCCATTTCGGAATCCACCACATTGATAACACTTTAGGATTGCAACTGCTCCACAACATCACCCTCTATTGGTGGAGAATGATGAAATCCACCCAGATCCTCCCTCAAGCATTTGAAGACATCCTTCACTAAAGGATTCACAACCTGAAGTCCCCAACTCACATTTTCTACAAACTTTCCCTCAGGGTCCACACAAACCGGCTTCTGTCCTGTAGGTCCTTCTGTTGAATGGTTTTTTGGTTCTTTACCACTTCCAACACCCATATTAATCCTAGGGTGCTTCGAAAAATATTTCGTCAAATGCCCCAGCCTCTTACAGTCTGAACATAAATAAAACCATGATTCGAAGACCACCTCTTGTTTGCATATAAATTATTCCTCAAAAGTTATCCAAACATTATAGATAGGATACTTGGATACATCTACTTCAATGAAAACCCACAGATTAATAGGGTGGAAAAGTGCTTCAGTACGGCTATCCGAACATAGATATCTACCAACTAAATTCCCATGAAATCTAATAACCAATGGATTCTGAAACGGAAGGGGGAGGTTGGGGAATCTTACCCAAACTGCCAATGAGGGGGAATCACGCTTCATATGGAAATCATATGTCCATCGGAAGAGGTAGAACCGATATCCGTTGATTGTATGGGGAGCCCTGGACAGGCTCTAATTAAATCCTCCTCCGATGCAAAACATATCATGATATACTGCTATTGATCAAACACACTATCACCCTTTCTTATAAATCCCAAGAACTGAAAATATACCTGTCAAAAGAATCAAATGATGGTCGTCATTTCTTGAACCTACCTATCAGCGTAAGATTCAAAAGCGCTAAGGTTTCTTTGAACTCTGCGATCGATAACAGTAGATTTGGTCTCTCGTTGAACAAATCAGGAACTTTCAGACCTAATGAAGCTTGAGGAAACAGATGGAGAAAGTCATTGATAGAGAAAGGAAAGAATGAGGAACCTGCTCCCTTGGTTGACGACGAAGGTCCCTCCCACGCCAGTGGGGGAGGTACTGGCGCAACGGCCACCGCCATCACGAAGAAGGAACGCAAAGAGCGACTCCCCCCAAGAGTCTCAACCAAACCCTATCCTTTGTCCTTGGGGTACATGTTTACATTTCCATGAATCTATCATTTTTAAAAGGAGGTATTTAAATATGAAACATTCCACTATAGTTTTCACTAGTATCTAGTGGAAGGAAAATAATCTATCTAGTCTTCAAGACCCACCTGATCATGTATTTTTGGATCCTATAGCTGGAGTAAATTGAATTTCATGACGATTATAAAATATCCATAGACTTTTTAATTTTAGAATTAGTAAAATGTATTCCTGTGTTCCTTTAATTTTTTTAATAATGGGTCCCCTCCGCTCATCATGATGAGGTGGGAGGTGTTTTGACACCTATAAGGCCCTGTATGATTCTGTGTAGGCCTTGAAGCCATAATAGGTGCAAGAGTTGGATTATGCATGAATGAGGCTGCATCATCTTTTCCCAGTCATTTTTCGAGGATCAGTGAGGCAACCTAGGACTTGATCTTAATTAATTGTATGTATTATTATATTAGTTTTGAAATAATAGAGAAATAATAGAACCCACTTGTGTATTTCCGTGGGATTAATGGCTTTCATAGCTTGCTAGAGAGGTTATCAATGGACATTCCAAGCATCTCATCATGAGGGAGTGGCTAGTTCAATGAGTAGGGAAGCTCTTTCCATTTGATAATGAAGTATGAGACTTTATCATCTTCCCATTATATGTTTTTTGGGAGTTTCTGATTTTTTTATTTTTTAGTGTTGAGATGAATTGAAAAGGTACTACCATTATGGATCCTACCATCTAGTTATCAGTAAAGCTGAAAATCTGGTGTACCATACAAAGGATGACCCTAGAAGAGTTTTCATCAAGCATATGAGTTTCAATATTTCTTATTAATATGGTGTTCCTATAATGGGATCACAAGATTCATATCACATTAGATTTTTTTTCAGGTCACCTGTTCTATTGAATATTGGGAACCCGGGACTCTAAAAATTTGGCAGTGGTGGTGTTTAAGTCACCCAATCAGGGTAAGGTTTCTATTCAGGCTATACCGGTGTGTTCCACTCTTCAATGGATTCCAATCATGATAAAAATTACTTGATATAATTGATAATCCCTTTATGCATTCCTAGTTGAGCATGATCAAGGGAGTCCATAGCATGGGGAAAGATTTGATATCCCGGTTCTACTAGAATTTCAGATAGATGTCCGAACAAGGAATATTTTAAGTATTTTCCATCACCCATTTTGGTTTCCTCTTTAATAGAAGGAAATATTGATATCTGTATGTGATTGGGTCTAGGTTGGCTGAGGATCCTAGAACCATGTTGGGAGGATGTCCTGAACTTGCTTCATTTGTAGGTATAAAACATTGTGGTTGAGGTTCACCTACTATAAGTGTACGTTGAGGTTCCACCATGGGAGAATATTCAATAGGATGACTTCTTGTGAGAATATTAGTGTTTATTCATGTCAAATCTTTCATTTCTTACTCATAATGTGTGAATATATCTTTTAATCAAGGCATATCAATCAAATTGAGAGGAGGAGGTGGGTTATATGTAACTTTGTTTTTATTCTTCTCTCTATTAGAGATTCATTGAGGAGGTAGTGGATTATTGATTAGGGGAAAACCCCAATTTAGATCAATCCTCTGGTATGTGTAAACACACCTTCATCCTCACTGTGGATCAGATTCTGAGCAGAAACATCATCTACTTGATCCTCTATATTTTTATATTTGTCATTGTGGCTTGAAGGATTCAAATCCATGAATTTCACCAATTCATAACACATTATGGGTGGTGTTCCAGATGAAAAATGGTAGGAGAGTTTTCTTCTTATGTTGGACCTTCTCCTTCCATTATGGGATCCTATTGGAGCTTTTTGGTGAAGACTATCATGGAGGGGACCTCTATATATCCTTTTCATATTCCTCTATTCTGGGGGAAATGAGTCACGAGACTGGACAGTTTCAGATACCTATCTACTTTTCATCATCCCAAAATGGTAAAATACTAATTTCAAATGGATATGAGGTTGAGGTAAAAATTCCACCCCCTATTCAAGTAGGTTTTGGTCTCGTTCCCTTATAATTGTGTGTGAAACCTGATTTTTTGGTCTTATAGGTTTATTTTGGGTTATAAATTCCACCATCCTTGCAGGCTGGGGATGGTCCTATACTGCAGCAGTTTCTACAAATATTTTATCTTTCTTGATCACATGCATTCTCGTTTGAGTGTGATCCATGTATGGTGATGATTCTACTCCTGAAATATTTTATTTGGAGGACATCAATAGTGTTTTATGATTGACTTCCCTTTAGTGAGAAGCCTGCTGAATGTTATCATTTTCCTAGTTTAGGAGTTTCATGATTTATTTCTATCATTGGGACTGTCACTTTTGAGACTTACTAAAGGCCGGTTTTTATTGAGTGTGTCACCTTTCCTGATTAGATAATTCATTTTCTCTTCATCCTGGGATAATTAAATTAGATGATTTCATTTCCAATGGTTTGTGATTATGGGGGGGGGGTGGGGTAATGTTCAATTCTTAATGCTCTCGTCATCCCCATATATGATCTCCAGAAGGGGAATCTTTAATAAGATGATGCAACGTATGCAGAACAAGGAGGCATATTAGTTGAATATATTTCTTCCACCTCTCTGATTATGGTCACCTTGTAAATGAAAGGTCTTAAAAGTCAATTTTATGATGAATATCTCCCAATATTTTTAAATTTAATGTGTACCCATTGTAGGGAAATAATTTAATTTTCATATGGCGGAGAGTTATGTAGATATTTAGAGGACTGTTATGTATGAATTATTCTAACAAATATCTTGGTATGTCGAACATAGAAGTAGATGTGGGAAAAAAATAACAAGTATTTCATCCCTTGATATTTTAATTTTCATGAGAAACATATCCTTTTTCACTTACATCAGATACTTCTCAACTTTATCTTCTCAATTTGGATGCTTCATGATGATTTTTTCACAAATAGTATGGCTTGTAGGGGTCTCATTGAAATGTGAATGGTTTGGGGGGGGGGGGTATCTTAGAAGATGAAATTTTCCCGAGTTAATATTCTAATTGAGAAAGGATGTCACTTATTATTGAAAGGGTATCTAAAATGTTTGACCCCATCCCTATAAGAACCTCTAAATATTAGGTGTTTCTTGTATTTGATTTTGGAAAGGTGAGGAACATCCTACTTATATAGAACCTAACTGTGGGAAGGACCTTCATAATTGGTGCCACAATAGAGAGGACTACCATCATTTTTTGATTTACAACTATCGGTAAAATTTCATCAGCGTATACCATAGGGAGGACCATTAGGGTGGATGAAAACAATAGGGGGACCTTCTTGCTGAAATGAGATGTCACAACGGGGTGGACCTTCACATTTATGAGACAATGGTGAGTACTACCATCATAGATTGATTTCTGAATATAGGGATGATTTCTGAAATGTATACCCTGAGGAGGACCATGAGTTAGGAAGACAGAAGTGGACATATTTCTTTCTGAAACAATACATCACTATGGGGAGGACATTCACAATTGATTCCAAAGTGGTGTTAACCACCATCATAGCTTGATGTCTGACTATAGTGATACTTTTTTTCAGCATATACCCTTTAGAGGAGCATCAGGGTGGAAAAAATAAATGGGAGGAACTTCTTAATGGAATGAGACACCACTATAGGGAGGACCTTCACAGTTTATGCCATAATGGAATGGATAACCATAATAGATTAATTTTCAACTTTAGGGAGAATTTATGTAGCGTATAACCTTGGGAGGTTGGTTAGGGAAGACGGAAGAAAGAGGATGATACTCTTGATGAAATGAAACAGCACTGTGAGGAGGACCTTCACAGTTAATGCCACATTGTCAAGGACTACAATCATGACTTGATGTATGACTGTGGGAAAAAATTCTATAGTGTATACCCTGAGGAGGATTATTAAGGAGGATGAGATTAAGGGGATGGAATTAAGGCTAAAAATATATGTCACTGTAGGGAGGAACTTTGCATTTTATTCCACAAATGGCGAGGGATCCTATGGTGCTCATCAAAAGATATGCTTCAATGATTTATTGTTTCCTGTACATGATGTAGTCCTTTATTGTTAATAATCTATAGAGGACCTATAGATCTTCTGGTAATAATTTTTCATGGAGGGAATTTTAAACTACTACTGCTAATTCCATAATTGGGTAACAGATTAGTTAGATTTAGATCCAATAAGGAAAGGTATTAGTTGGAATCAATAATTCTATATTCCAATAGATTGGTTTCATGAGTTTCTATTTATTTTCTAGTTTCCTTTGGAACAATTTAATTATGGGTGATCTACTATGGGTGACTAGGGCCGCTTGTTGTGGGTGATGACCTTCACAAAAAAGTTTCTATTAGATTGGTTCTCATAGTTTTTCTGGGATATTTCGATGAGGAACTTTAGTTTTAGTAGGTATATATGCCTACCATGGAGAGACCACTATGGTAGACCAGTTTCCCCTAGTTGGAACATGTATTTTTTTCCCGATCCGATTATCATTTTATCATGGGATATTTCTGAAAACCCTTTTAGATAGGATCAGGGATTCATGTCTTCTCAGGATTGACCACCCTATTTTGTGGTAGAGTCATCCCACTTGGTGAGGTGGGGTTTTGGAGCCGACTCCTTTCTATTTCCACAAACATGATTACATCTTGATAATTCTTAAGGATATAGTTAGGAATTGATGTTTGATCCTCTTTAACTATTAGGATGTGTTGAGATAAGTCTTTGGATGGAATGTGAATAGATTCCCATTACGATGTCAGATATGGGATATGTGGATTCTCTAATCCTCCATTTTCTACTGGTAGGAACTGATAGTTGTCCAATGTGGGGAAAGAGGAACAAGTCTTCCCCTAGTTTACTACAGGGATATTCTAGATGATTTCTTTGGTTTCTGATGTATTTGTCTAATGGGAATGATATGAAAAATACAAAATTTGAATCTACTTGTTGGGTTCAATTTTCTTTTTTTGATGGGCTTGGTATGCATCCATAGGGATTTGACTATGCCTATATTTGATTTCCATCGTACCTGACTGTTGTTCTTCATATTTTTTGGTATCGATATTCACCTGCACATAGTTTTCCATCCTATTTGGATGACCACCTTAGTATGTCTCAGCAAGAATTTTCTTCTAATCATAGCTGATTACCAAGATTTTTGGATGATGGGATTCATGTGCGTTGGTATGGATTTTGATCTTCCTATACTTTAACATCCTATTTGGATGATGGTCTTGGTATGTTTCAACATTAATTTTTATAATATCCTAGTTTGTTTATTCCCTATTTGGATGACATTATTCATGTTTGTTGGAAGGTATTTTCATTTGTCTATAATTTTCCACCCTACTTGTGGGATGGGTCTAGTGAGCATTAGAGAGAAGTGGTGCTTTCTCATAATTCCCATCATATTTACATGGTGAGTTAATCTAAGGGAGTAGAAATTTATGACTTCCTATTGTGTGTTTCTATATTTAGATGAAGGAATTATTCAAAAGGAATGAGGTTGATGACCTCTTCTAGAGAGTCTGTCTATCACCCTTGGTGGGGCGCCTAGGGGACATGGTTTAATTTTTATTTAGAAGGGGCCTTGAGGTTATATCATCCACAAGTTGAGGATATTAGGCCGCATGGGATTAGCGGTGATGACATTTATAAGGGGATCACGGATGGACCCTTGTGCTGCGTGGATGAAATCATTGGTGTCTACTTCATCATCCATCCTAAGATATGGATGCACTAATTAGTGAATTATGAGAATAGACTCATGCAATAGTTAGAGACAGCTACTATATCCTCCTAGTTCTAGACCTCTGACCATCACTGGGTGGACAACTGGTGGGACTTCATGGCCCTAAGGGATTTCTTAGCTATCTCTAGGGTATGGGGAGTGCCAATCTAGTGGTACTCTAAAACCAACACTTTTGAGAACCAATGTGAAAATTATTGGTAGAAGATAGAGACCTATGATACATGGAGGACCCGACCAGTGCACTGGGTACCATGAATTTCTATGAAAACTTTTGAGATTCCATTATATTGAAGGAAACTATGAAGAGTGTTTGCAATGTATGTGACATGTACAGAAAACGGAACCTCATCAAAGTAGAATCTCATGACCAAATTCATGATTTTTTACTTTCTTGACCCTCTTACATTTTGGATCTGAAATGGGGCCTGAAGTGGAAAGACTATGCCACCTCTGTTAAGGATTCACATTTTTTTCACCCTTTTTATTTCCACCGAAGTGTTCTCCTGGGTAGGGGATGAAATGTTCTGATAATGACTGGTAGTGAATCCTTTTTTATCTTGTGAATGAGGTTCTATAATAAATCCATTCATGTTATATTTTCCATTTCGTTTCCCACTAAGATGTTTTTTAGCCCGAAAAGTTGACTGTATGGGGATTCTATGGTGTGAAATCACTGAAATTGGGAGAAATATCATCAAATTGTCTTCAATGGATTTTGTTCGTTGTTTCAGAAACACCCAATGTCTCTCATATCCATGATTCATGGACCAAAATTTCCAAATTTTGGAATTCATTTTGTAACTTGGCCAACAACACTTAAGAACTCACATCATTTGATAATATGAGAATTTGGTTTCATCACACCCTTTTGGGGGGAACTATTACCTTTTTTGAGACACTTTTATAGATTTAAGATATATTCATGAATCTTTTTTTCCTTCCTATGTACATGTCCATGGATTACCCCTTGGTAACAATTGATAGTAACTAAACATGGCTTTAGAACCATCTTTATGTTTTCATTTTTCTCCATCAATGGATATATCTATATGTATATAAGGTTCTCCATTAATGGTCACCTTTTTTGGATAGTTCAGTGATTCTATGGTCATTTACTGAGATGCTGCTGGTTTTAAACTGCATGGTGGGGCATTATGGAGTTTATCATTGCCTAGGGGTATGCGAGTTGTTTTGATGTTGGTATTGAACTGATAAGATGAGGTTCTTACGTATCATCATGAGAGATCCAGACCCACATAGTTTTTTATCTCTTATCTAGGAATATCACATTTTAAGGCTATGAGACGAGAAACCAACCATATAGTATAATATCATATGGTAATGATTTCATGGAAAAGGGTGACTGGTCAAGGATAGTTTGGAAATTGTACCAATGCATCTTGAGGTTCCCAGAAAACGTGTAGTCTCTTAGGTAGAGAAGAATCTATCAGGAATGCGTCCGGGAGAAAATTAGGACATATTGGGTGTTCTATTTGGACCTTTTAGAGGTTTCCTCTATATCCATGTTAGTTGAGAATCAAATCCCACGTAGTTTGGTAAGATTGGAGCCTACACCTTAGAAGAAGACCATTAAATGGGGAATTATTAGGACTTATGAATGGGAGCTTCCTACTTAGATAGAAGTTGACTTGAGATTATATTTTGTAGACACCCATTTGAGAGGCATCGTTGGGGATTACACATGGGATCTTCCCAATTTGTGATACATCATTGGGAATATAGACCTTTGAACATTTAAATATGGTTTCAAGTCTTATAATATCTAGGATACCCATTTGAGGTTTGGGATTGTGTGGATGTCATAATAGCCGCTAATCTCTAATCCCACACGAGTCATGATCAGTGTGATAAAAAATAAGAAATAGTATAACTGATGATCCCACAATCTCACCCTATGCACTAATATATGGTACTATATCCCAAAGGGGGAGAGAATGGGGATTTGAGTTTTCCTATTTCATCTCTTTCTTTCATATTTGGTATAGTAACATTTAGAGACATATCCAAATATGTCCCGAGTTGAGGTGAAGAGGAGAAAAGGATTCACCTCCTTTAATAAAATCTAGGGGATTTCCAAAGGAGGAGTTACCTGAAAGTGGTCCTGATAAAAAAGGGAATGTTAAAAACTACCCACCATCAAAGGGAAAAGATAGCAGTTAACCTCAATCCCAAAATTAGGAGGTCTATGTGAGTTCCATATAGTTGGAACCCAGGTTACCATGGGAATTTAAACTTGAAAACAATTTGAGGGTCTACCTTACTGTGTACGTTACTCACGCGACTTCTCTTACCAGGGGTATGTAAAATAAAAAGGGCACATAGATGTTCTAAATGATCTCCTCATATATGTCTGGTGTATTTGGAAGGGACCTTATCCGAATTCTAGTAGATTGGTTCATGGAGGGACCCACATGGGGGATAATGACACGACAAAAGAGAATGTTTGGAGATGAAGTGTAGAACACCCTAGGATGCCCGAATCCACATAGAATATTCATACATGTAATGGGGATCCCTCTATATAAAATATTGCTATGAGGGAAAGGGGATTTTACTTGTGCTATTGTGGTATGTAGACTAGGGGTTTAGCCTACTTAGTGTTTCACTTTGTGGGGACAAGTTCTACCAGTGTATCATTTCGCTACGCAGTGCCTAGCCCCTCTCGCATAACATTTTGCTACATGGGGTCGAGTTCTGCCTACATGGATCTTTTTTATGTGGTATTCCTATGTGAAAAGGGGCCATCAGTTTTGTGACTTACAGGATAGTTTTTGAAGAGGGATTTAGGTTCATGATCCACTGGATGAATTGTATTTCGTCGTTAATGATTTTTAGTGGTATTTACATGTGGGGAATCTTCAAGGGGATCTTTTTTACACGGTGCCTTGATTTATTCATCTTTGATACTCATTCTCTTCATATTCTTAGGTGGATCCTAGTTATCTATTTTCAATCCTATTTTATTACCCAAGGGTATATTTATAGAAGAGTGGAGGGTCCAGATATCGGCATCGAGGGTCATATTTGGTGTGTTACGAAGAATATTTTGTGTGATTCCATGAAGGAATTAGTAAGTTGGGGGTGGGGGTGAGTGATTTGGGGATACCAAAATCCCTTCCTAATCCCAAAAATAACCTATGTCCATTTTAAGGGGCAGGAGATACCACATCTATTCGCAAACTACTTTGTTTGTGGTAAGAGTTCATTCACATGAGTTGAAATCACCGCCTCTAACCCCAAACGTCGTTACTCCTTTTACGGGAACCATCAGTTCCACCTCTTTTTGTGAATAATTTCCATTTTAGAGTAATTCCTAGAGCAACATAACACTATACCGAGCAATATTCCATGAAGGGATTTTTGATTCATTTCCTTACCCCTTTGAAAATTACTTTCTATATTCTTCTTAGAGTTCCATTCCATCCTTTTTTCAAATTTATCAAAACATCACAATCTTGTTTATAGAAATTTCAGGACTAAACAAAGATGATGGAAGGAATAGAAGAGTTGGATTGGGAAGACTTTAAGAAAATATTTCTTAACAAGTGTTTCCCTCAAAATATTTGTACACAGATAGAGAGAGAATTCATAGAGTTAAATAAAAAGGAAGGTGAAATTGTAATGGACTATGAAGAAAACATCCAAAGGATATCAAGATACGCCATGAGTTTTATTATAGAAAATAATAGAAAAACAGATATATTATTTAATGGTTTAAAATTACACCTATGAATGGTTTATCTATTTGAGACTTTGGTAGTTATTAACAAGTGGTCCGATGAGCTCTCAAAGTAGAGATGTAGTTCAAATAATGGTCCCAAGATTAAAAAGATAAGAAGAGAAGAACAATGTTTCAAGCTGTTAAGTTAAATAAAAAATGAGGAAAGATGATCCAACCACCCATGTGTCTAAAATTTGGGAAGAAACATCATGTGAATTGCCTTAAAGGCCTAGAAAATGCCTAATGTTTTGGAGTGAAATCAAAAAATCATAGGAATTTCAGAGAGACCTAAAGAATCCAACCAACATGATGAAGGAAAGGAGATCACCATCCTTTATTTAGTGCTTCATCTTTAGGGAGAAATGGAAGGATAAAATATTGTTCCCTAAACCTTGACTACTTGATGGTAATCAGTATCAACAACCAAAAAATCAAAAGATTCATGGAAAATATTATTCCATAACTACTGATGGAGTGGGGTATTAAAACGAATGTGTACATGGTATACTTCCTATTCACTCAAGAATGGAGGAAGTATTATTTTATTCTGGTACTACACATTAATTTATATCATTCTAATTTGAAAAAATAATTTAATTGATTTTATAAAACCTCAAAGTAGAGATATTTGTAAAAACACATAGTGGTCCAATAATTCCAACCTAAGTGTTGGAATCTTATCCTATTGGTGTATTTAAGAAGATTCTTCAAATTAATCATGTAATAATTCCCTTGGTGGAATTCAATAATATAATGGGATTCTATTGTCTCTCATTATATAGATAAAACATCATCCTTTGGAGAAATAAAATATATTTTCATATTCTGAACCATCCCATGGTCCTATAAAATTTCAGGGAATATCATGAATATCCTTTGGAAAATCACTCAATTATATGGGTGTTGATACACCCTATAGAAGAATATATGGAACAAATGGTAGTGTTGAAAGAAAGAATCCAACTTGAAGAAATTCTTATTGTGGGAAAATACACTGATGTAATTGAAAAAGATTTATCTAGACTTCCCCCATATCTTGAGGTAGAGTTCGTAATAGAACTTATACCTAGAGACACTCATATATAAAAATTTCCATACATGATGGACCATATCAAACTAGAGGAGTTGAACAAGTATCTATAAAATAATTGTAATGAAGGGTTCATGTTCCCTATTGCATCACCTTGGGGTGAGCCAGTTCTTTTCATAAAGAAAAATGATGATAAATGTGATTGTTTATCAATTTCCAGGATCTGAATAAGTGTAACATAAATAAAAAGTATCATCTTCCAAGTATTAATGACTTGTTCGATAAAATTTGATGATATCAAAACTTCTCAAAGGTGGATCTTCATTCTCAATATCATCAATCGAAGGTGAAGTAGGAGGATATTCAGAAGTATTCATTATGTACAAGGTATATACACTATGATTTTCTTGTGATTCCATTATTAATTACTAATTCCAATGAAATCATCTATTTTTTGATGAATAGATTCCTTAGAAACTACATTGAAGAATTTTTGGAAGTGTTTGTCTATGATATTCTCATCTACTCAAAGAGAAAGTGATAACATGATGAGCATCTAAGGATTTTTTTGGTGACATTAATAATAGATAAATATTATTCCATGTTTAGAAAGTATGACATATGGATGTAGAAAGTCACATTCTTAAGACAAATGATCATAATTGAGGTAATTTCTATAGACCCTTCTAAAACAAAGGAAAGTGAGGAATATACTAGACTAACTTGTGTCACAAAAATACTTAGTTTTCTTGTATTAGCTGGGTACTACCAATGTTTTTTAAGAAATTTCATACAATTGTATAAGATTCTGTCTACATTAACAAGGAAAGGTGTAAATTGAATTAAAATTAATCTTAATAAAATTCCATACTACTAGGATTTGGAATTTAATTCATGTTTTATTTTTTAGATATGGATAATGGTCTTCAATCACGTGTGGATCAAGAAGTTTAGGTTTAACAGGTTAATCCAGTTGATCATTGTTGGGTTGAACATGAAGAGGAGGGTGAGGCTTGGTAGATAGAATTATGTTCTCTCCAGTGCAAGGCATTAGGAATGTATGATGATAGATTTACAGATGTGGAGACATAGAGATTGCTGGAGGAGATAGAGATCACTTTCAGTTTGATTCAAGACCCAATGGGATATTAGGAACCATTGGCAGTTAGACAGTGGGGAGATGTGCATCAGTGGTGGATGTTGTATCTATGTGAGTGGAAGGAGACATAAATTTATGGTTCAAATTTTATAAAGACTATCGGGTATAGATACTTTCATTGACTATTTTTTATATTAAGAGAAATGAGATTCATTCTATTCAGAAGGAGAGTATGTTAGTGAATGAGATGGTAATAAAGTTCATGGTCCTTATATGTTTTCCACAAACCATTTTTAGATGAGGAATATCATGTGAGATGTCTTGAGGTGGAAATCTTTCCTTCTACATAGAATGTAGTTACTCCATTTATGTTTCCGAAATATTTAGATGTTCAAAAGAAGGTGGAGGTGGTTAGGAAGATTATTTCATGAGGAGGTTGACCATGATAGGGGACCTAGTAGGGTTCCTCATAGGGAAGAGATGTCAGTGGTTGGTAACAGGAATCAGGACATTCGAGGTTTCAACCAGCGGGGAGTCAACCTCAGTATTTTCCTTTCCAGTCTCCTGAGTCCAATAGTATTATGATTTCCATGGGGGATTTTTTCTAAAGTGTTTTGGTTTTGGGGTTCATGGACATTTCCTTAACTAGTTACCAATGGTTCCCAATGGTCAAATTTATTAAGGTGGTTAGGTTTAACACCAACCTCAAAAATAGTTACCATTGAGACTATTCATGTAGTAGGGGTAGTAGGATTATTCTCCCCCAAGGGGATATGGAGATGGTAGAGTACAAAATTAGGATTTGACTCATATTCAGGTACCTCAACATGAGCATGTTCATGAATGTGGTTGTCATCAAAGATTTATAGAAGCAATGTGAGGTAAGTTTCATGTAGTAGAGGTTCTAGAGGGTCCATAGATCGTCAGAGTTACAATTGGTTTGTTTAGTAGACTTTTTTGTGACTTGTTTTATTTATGAGCATCACAATACTTTGTTTCACACACTTTATCCATTCTCTAAAACTAATTATATAGAGTCCTTACATACCCCTAGTGTTGAATATGATTGCTAGAGAATAGAACAAATTGTTTAATGTGTGTCGGGGATGTAGACTTATTATGGGGCCACATTAGTCCCATGATAATATTTTCTTGATATTGGTTTCTCCATATGGTGAAATCCTTAGAATATAATGATTATAGTTTTTATGTTCTATTGTTGACTACTTCTAAAAGATATTCGTGTTCTCAAATGTGGATGGACATGTGTGGTTTTAACTTGTGAGTAGGGTTTTCTAGTGGAAGTATACATTTAAAGCCCCTTATTTCATTTATAGTTGAGTTATTGATGTAATCAGTGGATGTTGGGATAGTGGAGGTCCCCAGGTTCATTGGGGAGGTTCTGTATATTTTTACCAAGGAGGTTGTGATGCAACTACCTCATCATGATTTCAGGTTCAGGATAAAATTAAAATTGATTTATTCTACAATTTTTTAGGATCTT
This sequence comes from Viscum album, assembly GCA_963277665.1. NCBI lineage: Eukaryota > Viridiplantae > Streptophyta > Magnoliopsida > Santalales > Viscaceae > Viscum > Viscum album. Next base: position 23,869 of record CAUJRU010001688.1, read on the forward strand.
TATCATATGGAACATTCTAAGCCTCACGATTTGAGGATTCAGATATATAATCTATTTTAAAAGGGTTTTATACAGCGTAGTGTGTCACCATGGGGGTTCTCCAATGTTTTTTACCAAGAAGGGAGATTTTATTCTAAGGTTGTGTATAAACTACAATAGGTTGAATCGGGTAATAGTCAAGAACTGTTACTCTATTCAAAGGATAGAAAATATTTTCAACCTGTTCAGAGGGGAGAGTTAGTTTTCTCATATCGATCTACAATTTGGGTATCACCAGTTGAGGGTGAATAAGGTTGATATCCTAAGGGTTGAATTTAGATATAGGTATGGGAACATTGATACTGTAGTCATTTTATTAGTTGATAAAAATTCACAAGCCTATTAACTCCATATTTCATGAATTCCTCAACCGATTTATCATCATATTAACCAATGATATCTTAATCTACACGAAATTTGTCAATGAACATGTTGATCATCCTAGAATTGTCTTTCTAGTTCATCAATACCACAAAAACATTGTGAAGTTGTCTAAGTGTATGTTTGGGAAATTATAGGTTCCTTTCCTCAGGAATTTTGTGTCTCACCAAGGTGTGGCAGTACACCTATCAAAGGTAGACTCAGTCATTTCATGGGAAGTACTAATGAACATGGAAAAGGTTCACAAATGTTTTAGTATTTTAGGATATTTTATGAGTTTTTACCAATTTCTACATAGTCGTATCCTCATTGATGGTATTGACTAGTAATTACAATGATTTTATGTGGATTGATTAGTTCTAGGAAGCATTCGGTTACCTGATGGAGATGTTTTCATTGCTCCAGTTCTTCAGTTTCCTGATGATGGGGTGATGTTTTAGGAACATTGTGATGATTATAGTTCAGGTTTGGGATTCGTGTTTATGGAGAATAGGATAATAATTTCTCATGGGTTGTGTTTTAGTTGAATTTGTAGTGGAATTACCTCATTGGGCAGCACTTTTTGGTCTTCATGGATCATAAGATATTGATTTATATCTTTTCTCAGTGTGATCATAATTTTTCATAGAGAAGGTTGATGGGTTTTTTTAGGATTATTATTTTTATATTCCCTATATCTTTGGAAAATTAAATTTTGGGGATGATAATTTGAGTTGGAAGTCATGGAAGGATGTTGATCAAGATTCTGGGGATGTTGAGAGTGTATTGGAGGTGTTAGAAACCTTTCAATTAGATATAATGGAGGATGATGATAGAAGCTTATTATTTTAGATGTTGATGAAGCCTTATCTAATGTTACAGTTTGAAGATTCTTAGTGGGGAGACTCAGAGGTAGAGGTGATACATCATCATGTTGGTTATGGTGATAATCTAGAGGGATGGTTGGAGGATGGTTAGAACTAGATTTTTTATGGGATGTTGTCTCTTCCAATAGTTATTCATGATGGATTTCTTTGTGGGTTTCATAGATCACATTTTGCGGTACACCTAGAAGTTTCCAAGATGTATCATGGATTGAGGATGCGGTTTTGGTGGCCCAGTATAAAATAGGTGGTGGCTGAGTTTGTGGAAAATTATTTCTATCCAATAAGGTAAAGGCCTAGAATCGTGTTCCTGGATGTTTTTAAAGCCTTTAGATACTCCTAAGTGAAAATGGGATGACATATCAATGGATTTCTTCATAAGGTTATCTAGAGATCAATGAGGTTATGATGCTAACTAGGTTATCCAGGATCAGTTGACGAAACTGGACCACTTCTTAGTGATCAAGTAGTCAGGCATAATGGATGCTTTGACTAAGTGGTTTGTGAATGAAGTGATGTGGTTTAGTGGAGTTATGTGGTCCATTATCATGGATCGAGACGAACATTTTACCTTGTAGGACTTATGGGGATTAAAACATGATTTTGGACCTCAGTTATGCCTCAATATTATATTCCACCACAAGATAAATGGGATGATGGAGTGGACTATCCAGATGAAATTGAATATGTCACATGAATGTGTCTTAGAATTTGGTGAATCTTGGGTCTGAAACATACATTTAGTTCAGTTTTCACATAATAATATATATCACTATTCAATTAGAATGGATCCATTTATGTATTTGTATGGGAGACTGTGTTATTCTTAGTTATGCTAGATGGAGGTTGAGAAGATATCATTTCGTGGACCCGATGTGATGTATAGAATGGCAGGGAAGGTTTATCTTGTTCATGAATGGATGATATCATTAAATTACTGGCTTCATTATTATACCAGTCACATGAGGAGGCCATTGGAGTTCATGGTTGGGTACTATGTGTTATTAAAGGTTTCTCCTCATTGAGAGAAGTGGAGGTATGGAAAGGGGAGTGAGAATTCTACTAGGTCTGCTGGGCCCTTTGAGGTGTTTGGGGTAGTTGGTGAGGTGGTGTATTGGTTGGTGTTTCCACCATTGTAGGAGAGGATCCATGAAGTCTTACAGATATCTTAAATTAATCGACAACTTCTCGATGGCTCCCATGTCATTGACTAGGGATAGTTTGATATCAGGGATGACATGAAATTTATGGAGTGACCAGTAGATATCAATGATCAAAAAGAGAATGTACTTTGAGGATGAACCATTTCATTGGTTCATGTTTTTTGGAGGCACAATGGCCTAGAGGAGAGTAATTTGGAGATAGATCCCTAGATACATGCCCAATACCTGGGGTTGTTTTTACTTTTTTTCTTGCTTTGTTTTTTCGTTGCAATGTGATGTTTGGATCCTTATGTTTTATGAGATGAGTTTATTATCTATTTTGTTATGTATGGTGGGTGATAATTTTTTGACATGTCAAAATGAGATTACTTGATTCCTAATCAAGATGTATTAACTATGATGATATTAAATGAATTTGGGTGAGTTAGTGCCATATAGAGAAGATAATACATTTACATAGATGAATAAATCCTATGATTCGTGTGCTCGAGGTGGTCTGATAAGATTTTTACAAAGATTGTGGGTTTGGGATACATGGAGGTTATTATGGTTGTGTGGAAGTGGGTTTTTGTGATAGGATAAAGTGTGTGGTTGTGTAGTGATAAGGTTGTGCAAGATGTTGGCGACCTTTTGGTTTTTCGTGTTTGGATGGTTGTAGAGTTTGATGTATAAAGATATATTTGAGAGGTATCTAATGAGGTGGTTATTAAGGGACCTTTACTTCTAGGATATGTTTTGGATTATTAAGGGTGAGAATAATTTGAGAGGTATCTTATGTAGAGGTCTGTGCCTTCTAGGACTATTACTTTTCCACTTTGAATGGTTGGAAGAGTATCCAATGGCGGATGGAGCTGCATGAGAGCTACTGAAAGGAATATAAGTCGTTAATATGTATTAGATGACATGTAATCGTGGTTCATAGTTTGTGTAGTTGATCAGTTGAAATATTTTACATAGATAAGGGGAATCTCATGAAAATATTACACAATGTGTAAGATTGATTCACAACATGTAATAATTCAGGTCTTAAAAATAATTCAAGGCAACATGTTTTTAGTTGGAACTAAAATACCAACATTTTCATAATGCGTAGGTATTACACACCATGTATGTATCCTATAAAACACATCTTTAATGTAATCAATGATTGAGTTTATTTCTAAAAACCTATGGTAAAGATTCCATCTCTCATTCCAAGAAACCAACAGCTCCGTCCCTAGGAGTTTTGAGATGCCTTTCAACAGGGAGTGGTTCTGGCTTCTCATATTGAATCAATGGTGTGTTCTCAAATCGTTCTCATATGTTTCATTCCATTATTCTTTTAAGTTTCACTATAGTGGTTCAGTTTTGTTTTTGTTGTGTGTTTTGGATTCATTTTTATCGTCTTTGGGTGTGGTGTAGGTTTATCCATAGTTTCTTGTTGTGCAGTTGTGATTTTAAAAAATTTATTCTTCACCATGTATTTTATAGGGAGTCACAATATTTTATTGAGAAAAATAATCCCCCATTTCTATTTATTTGTTACTATGTGTAAGGGGTTAATTTTTTTTTATCTATGTGTGGTGGTTGTATTTACTTAATTAATGATAAATAATATGGTCCATTTAAAATGAAGGGTAATGGGGTTTGATTCAAATGCCTTTACAAATTTGATATTATTCTGATATCATGATTGTACAGGCTTGACACCGCGCTGGAAATTTTGGAATTTGGGGGATTTTTTAGATGGATGATATGTGGTGCATTTACTACATTTTTTTATTATTTTAACATCAACCTAAAATGGGATTTGTCTAACCACTGATATTTGGATAACAAAATGGTCTCCCCAAGATTATGGTTTCTATGACAACACCCATAAAATTAAGTGGAATGTGAAAAAATCCACTTTGTTATTATGTAAAATGATCTTGATGTGTTGTGATGCATGGATGTTCTTGTGGGCCAGATGGTTTTTTTGTCCGTGATTTTGGGGAAGAAATATGGTTTGTTTGGTATGATTTTTAAGTGAAAAGATTTTTTTTTATATCCTTTGTTTTGGGTAGGTGAGGTTTTTTGTTGGAAGTGATTCTGGGGAAGAAATGTGGTGGTTTTTTTTCAGAGTTTTGGGGTGGTGAGGTGGTTCTTGTTTTCCATGATTTTGGGGAGGCGAGGTTGTGGTTGTTTGGCCAGGATTTTGGGTAGGTGAGGTGGTGGTTTCTTAGTGCTAGATTCTTGGGTACTGGTGGAATAAATAATTATTTTAATAATGAATGAAATGTGATGGGCTGGTCATGTTAATGGGCTGGAGATGGATGATGAATAATTAAATGGTGGGATGTTTTGTAATACATGGTTTTTGAGAAATAATTAATGTAACATGATGATTAAATGTAATTAGTTAGAAACATGACTCTGGAATGGGGCTTCTGGTGTGGTTATCTACATTTAGGGGTGGCAGAAAAAGTTATGATATTGTGAATTGGTTAGTGACTGGTTGAGAACCCATTGGTTGGGTTTTTGTGTGGCTATATTGAAATAATTGAATATTGACTAAAATTTTTATACACACCCCACCCACATTGAGTATGACGTTTTGAACCCCACGTAGTCACATAGGAGGTGTTTTTCTTGTCATTCAGGGAGGATGATGGATTTATGGGTAACCACCCTTTACCACTATCTCTTCCAAGTAAGGTAGGTATTGCATAGGCTATGATGGCTGAAGGTATGTTAGTGAATTGGATAGTTGTTTTGATGTCCATGTTTGTTTAGGCAAGATTTGATATGAATATGCCAGTGGGGATGTGGCCTTGATGTTTTTGTGTGATATATGATATGAAAATTATTGTTGGGTGGCTTGTGGTTGGGTTTGTGCATGGTTGGAGGAGGTAATGAGTTTGATGTACTAAATGTTAATGATACCCCACCTCTATGGTTATGGTTGTGAGTGTGTTGTGGCTCATGTGTTTTCAGGTGATACATGATATGGTCGGGCTTGTGGGGTGGCGAGCCTTGGTGTCTCTAGGCATTATATGGCCTGATCGTTCTTATGGAGTGGTGTGGTATTTAGAAGATACAAGAGCACCAAGATGTATGATGTTTGTGGTGTGAGATCCGAATACTAATGGGAAAGCGGTTCCAGGTACCCTTAATGATGTGATCCATGTTATCTTATATTACATGCCTTGAATTATTCAATGAGAGTACCTTGGTAAGGTAGGTATTGGTTAATATATATTTTTAGGTGTGGTTTAGTTCTGTTGTTTACTCACAGGTTCATTAGTATGATTCCTCCACATGTCCATGAGAGACTTTGGTATTCCTACAGAGTATACATTTATGATCAAACTATGTATATATAAACTATTTTCAGATTTCTTGGAGGATTACATGGACCATGATTGAAATTACTATCTTAGAACATGGATAACTACAGATTCATTGCTTTATATTTGTTTTTGGGTATTTACTTTGGATACATTTATCTATTTTAGTTTTATTTATACAAGCATGTGGGATGATTTTGGATTCTTTTTATATTATGTATTTGAGTTTTTTTAGGACTATTAATTTTATCTCCTAATCCTATATTTTTATAGAGGGTAATGCCTCCCCTTTCATGATACTTTTTTAACCTCAGTGTTAGTTTCCTACTTTGGTCCTATTAGAGGTTGGAATCGGGAGTCATTGTATTCACCCCTCGTTGTGATATCTTTGTAGGGATGGTGTCATGACATTACACATCCAGAAACATACTCTTAATTTTCATCAAATACTCTTCTGTTTAAAATTTGACGAAGGAAAATACTCTTACATGTTTTCATATGACCTTTATATTTCAAAATTCAGTAAGGAAATGATCTTTCCTCCGAAAATAATGACTCATATGAATCAAAAAATGAATCATAAATTTAAAAATATGAATCTTATATTTTTATAATATAGAAAAATATTTAATTTATGTTTAATTTATAAGAGGGAGATCAGAACCTTAGTATCATTCCAGACTTTATAAAAATTTAAACTAAAACTCAATATGACGATTAAAGTAAAAAATTATAGATACATGATTCACTAATGGAAATCCCATCATAATTCAACACCATACACTCAAAAATATCCAAACCAAAAGAACTAATATGAAACATCCCATGGACTCCCACGATATCAAGGAAAAAACTAAGGGAGGGTTTGATAGTTTTTTGGATCTTAATTGGATTCCATTTTTAATACAGGGGACTACACCCTATCATGTTTATGTCACTATGGGAGTACTTTAAATACATAATGGGAAGAACCCACCCTGAGGCTTGGTAGATAACCTAATTCTATCTCTGATCTAAACGTATCAACCACAATCTGTGATCCAAAATGGAGAAAATATCCTTAAACTATCTTAACAATAATATGAATAGATTTAGATTTTTTCAAGGATTAAACCATTATTCTCTACATAGATATATTTTTATAATCGACCAGGCATATATCCAAACTAGAATCTGGGTGAGAAATAACAATTTATACAATAATTACCCCTGTACATGGCATGTCTTTTGGGGTATGCAACATGCATGGATCTCAAGAAAGAATATTCATGTACTTACTCAATTAAACTCATGAAATATCCACATACATGAAATTTACAATAGGGTACACTATGTATATGGATAATATGAGTAATATTTAATCTAATGCATTATTAATTAATTACAGGTTTTCCATTAAATGGATTATACTAGGTGTCATGAAGTACATGGCATGTTCTGAACTGTACAATAGTCTCTATAGGATAATTGGGGTGTATGTCCATACGAGCTCCAGGAATATACAATATATACATTTTGAGATTCTTGAATCAATATAAATTATGTGTACAATTTCATTTTACTTTATGTGGGTCCATCTCATAGTCTCGTCATGTATGTGGTTACATGTTGTTGTAAGTGGTCCCAAAATGTACAATATGTGACCCATTTTTTCATGGTGTATAATATTTAAAATTCCACGTTAACTAAATCCATGTTACCAAATAAGTATTGGGTCATTTGTCTCTGATATATGTGTTGTTTTGAATTAAATACAATACAAAAATTATGGGCAGAGAGGTATACTATGGGTGATTAGAGGCTTCACGCTATATAGTTGTAAACTTCCAAGAAATTGAATAACTTAAATATTTGAAATGAAAATGAAACTATTTCCATTATCACCACTTATTACTCAATTTATGGCCAACAAATTCACCCTAGAAACCTCCTTCGCACATTCTTGGAGCGATTTTTTGTAGACCATTATTTCTCAATTGGTCATCGCCCAATCTTACATCAAACTAAGATAAAAAATTATTACATCATCACTATCATTCCCCAAAACCCATTGGTATCTGGTTTTCATCTATTATAGAATAAAATAAATATAATAATACTAAATAATAATTAATGAGAGATAAAATTATAAGATTGTGGTGGTTGAAGGATTAACCAACCACACAAGGATGGGATCACGTTCATTTTCAACAAATAAAACAATTATGATACAAGGCTAAAATTTCTATTCGTGATGGGATATCATTCAATATAAAATGGATAAGTGATCAACATTTTTTCTCTCAAAGATTGATTTTTTCATATAATTAATTAAATCGATGATGAATATCATTATTCAGATTCAAAAAAATGATTAAACATAGATATAGTAATAATAAAAAATATTACAAAATAAAATTAATAAAGAACATAGATACTTCATCCCATGTTTCATCAAATGTGAGGAATAAATAATTTAATTTAAAGTATTTTTATGATAGAGAAAAAAAATAATATAATCGATATATAAAATTATCTTCTTCATGTGATGAGAAAATAATTTAATTCATATATTTATTTTTGTGTCCATGGTTATTCATTATTTTTGTGTTTTTAAAATTCTCTAAATAATCAAAGTCGCATAATGAAAATGTCTGGGAAAAGAAAATAGATTTTGTTGTCCATTCCTTGAGATAAAGATAATAATTTAATAAAATATTATTTTTGATTACTATTTTTATCTCAAATAAAAAATTTATTCATTGAAGTAGTTATTTTAGAAGGAGAGAATATATGATATAATGAGAAAAGGGAAACACAGAATAATAATAAGTCATACATTATTAGAGATTCCATGAAGACCTATGACCAAAACAATCCTAAAATATCACTATTTACTTTTAATAATTTAATACCAAGAACACAAATAGCACAATAGATGTTTATCTAATTTGAATGGAGAGGGAGAGAAGTCTATATATAGATTTCACTAAAGTATCCCATAATTGGGGAATGGGTGGGGGAGAACTATTATGAGTGGAAAGGAAATTTCTTACAATAATCCACTTAAATTCCATAAATATTAACTATTTAAATCATCCCATTTATGATAATAAAAGCACTCCCATATAATCCTGGATAGGCCAAAAAATACATAATCTAGAAACATCTATTGAAAAAAATCAGTACCAAGGAATATTGATGCCACATAACTGCAATGTGACCATGCCAATTCAACCACACTACTTCATAATTGATAATATTAAATTTATACTTTAGGATATATAAGTGATACTTGACCTATGTATTACCACCCTATTAAATAATTAGTAAAATTCTTATGAGAACACCATGTTATAGAAACACTAATGATGTTGTTATTTTTATTCGGGGCTTAGTGGAAAATTTATCATATATTATCATGTGTGCGGCTATAAATAATATACTCAATGTATTATTTACTTTCAAAATCCAAAAATTCTAAAATTAAATGAACCAACTCTACAACTGCATCTGAAAATATCATTAATTATTTCCAAATGAATTATTCCTAAAATAAAAGTCACCAAATAGAGATTCTGATCTCTCACTCCGGGGTTATATATATACATATATATAACAAATATTAAAAGTACCCTAAAATTCAACCAGCTCAGAATTTCCAAAAATTTATCCTACGAGGAAATATTTCATTTTGAGATCAATTAATCCATTCAAAAATAATTTCAAGGTCATCTGTTAGGGTAATTTTTTACCCTGTTTAAGGGACCTGACCTAGAAAAATCAAAAATAAATTGACCTAGATTATGAAAAATAATGTATTTTCATCTATCAAAGGTGGATAAAAGAACCCATATTTATTTAGAAAGAAAATAATTTCATATATTATACATTTTATGTCATTTATTATAGTTCATTGGAGTGGGTGAATGAATAATGAAAAACAGTTAATGATGAAAGACTGTATAATGATTGTGTTGACCTTCTAGTTTTAATGATAAAAAAATCATTACTCTAATGATCTTAATGAGTTTCATGTTTTTTTGTAAGAATATAATATTCTGAGATATGTTTTTAAATTGACTTAGGATAATACACTGTTGAGACAAACACCGTGTTCCATGACTCACCATTGGCACAAAAATCATGATAAGTATAAGATACTGATAGGATTTCACACCACCAGAATATCATACCATTGGAATGAAAAATTGAAAATGTTTGAGACACAATCCCTAGACACACCTTCATAATTTCATGCATCCAGAACTCAAATTTGGATAAGTATGAGATACTGTCAGATTTGGCACCACAAATATCATACCACCAACAAACAATTTATGCCAAGCCTAAGACACTGTCAGACCTCACACTGCCATACTTGACACCACAAGTTGAGATGCCACAAGTGTAGTGAAATTTTGGTTTGGTCTATGATACCAACATTTTAATACCACCAATATCATACCAATTGTATCATACCACCAGAGTGAGACACCTTTGGACCCGGTGACACCTCTAATATAAGACACCGCTACTATTTTATAATTAACTTTTTTGAATAAAATTACACTAACTATTATATTTATTGAAGTTAATTCGATTTACTATTTTAATGACTATATCTTAAATATTAGAAAAAGTGCATGAAAGAGAGTGTCAGAATGTGTCTTAAGAGGAAGCAGTTGATCCAGATATTTTTTTCTGTTGTATATGATAAAATAGTGAAGTATACACCCCATTAAAAACAAGGCATGAAAAAGAGATGCAGTAGTTTAAGAAGTTAACCAATATAAAGTTGAAAGCTCAAAATCTCTAGAAATTTGTAGAGATGAACTTACTAAAAAATATTGACTTTGAATCTAAACTGCATCATTACATCAGTTGAAATCCATCAGTAAAATAACAAGAGTATTCACCACTATGTTTTCCTAATGATTTTCAAAATAACTTGACTCAAGCTTCATTAAAAAATCAAATCAAGAGTTAGAAGATATATTTTCTCAAACCAAGCATTTCAAAACTCTACTCTTATAGATTGCTCAGTTTTTTTTGTATTTATTACTTCTGATTAGTGTGTGTTCATACCTTGTTTTATCACACACACACTATCTCTATTGATAACCTAGAAGATACTTGATATATTATCATCATTTTTTCATTTTTTGTTTCTCCCATGTATAAGAGTGGTAGGGGTTCTTAAGTGTCTTGTTTCATTTTATTTATCCCATAAATAACTATGGAAGAGGTCGTGTGTAACCTAGATAGTATTATACTGTTGTAAAACCAAATCCTGGTTGTGTATCAGTTTATTTATTTTATATAAACTTTTAGATGGTGAGTGATCACCAGGTGAATAGTATTATGTCTCAAATTGATATTTAACCTCTTTTATTCATTCTTTCTACTATGTGATTTAATTTTGTTTTATTTTTTTTCAATTTAAAACATATTTTTTTACTATTTTATGTTAATTTGTGATCATATAGTCTTTTAATAAAGTAATATAAAATCAAATTATCAAATATTATTATATATTATTCATATGAGACCTAGTCAATCTATAAGGAAATATTTATAAATATTAATATCAATATCATACTATATATTGTGATAAACTATGCTATTTTGAAATATTTGGGGGATTTGAAAATAATCCATTTTTTGATTGAAATTTTTACTATGTAATCAATTCATCCCCTACATGAGATAGTCACTCTGACAGACATTTGGTATCAAATGAATTATCTTGTTGGTAATAAGGTTTTCATGTTCCTTTTAAATGTGATTTTAGTTTTACAATAAAGATTTCAAAATAATTTCATTTATAAATTTAGTTCCTTAAAAAATAATCATCAATAATGACCTGCTACTAATAGACCTCCCTTTTTCAATGGAACAAATTATGCTCAATGGATGATTAAAATAAAAATTCATATAGAGATATTTTGTCTTGATATTTGGTCTGATATAGAAAATTAATATGTCATACCAGCTACTACTATAAATACTTGGGATGAAAATAAAATTCTTGCTTACAATAATAATAGTAAAGAAATGAATTCACTATACTATGCATTATGAGATGAGGAATTTAATATAATTTCTGCCTACAAAAAAACATTTGAAATTTTGTACACTATATCTATTTCCCATGAGGGGACATCAAATTTTACAGAGATGCGGCTTAATAATTATACTATTACGTATGTTAATTTTAAAATTAAGCATGATGAACACATCTATGACATGTATCTTAGGTTTGATGATATTGTCAACACAATGAGCTCCCATGGAAATCCTATATCTGAAATGGATAAAATTATGTGACTACTCAGATGCCTACCATAAATATATAGAGGAACATCAGTTTCAATAAGAGAATCGCGCGACATGAATAATATCCTATAAAAGAGTTGATTAGAAAGCTTATTATTTACAAAGAATAATAAAAGTAAATCATGAAGAAGACGAGGAGTCAAAAATAAATTACATAGCTTTCAATTCTAATACAACTAGAAAACTAATGGACAAAGAGGAAGAGAAGGAACAAGATGCCAGTTCCAGTGATAGTGAATCACCACCTGATAGCGATGAGGAGTTTGATCCCCTAGAAAAAATATTTAAGAAGTTATATATGGAGAATAAGTTCTTCAAAAAGTAGAATTATAGTGTAATGTATGAAAATAGAGGAAATTTGAATAATTATTGGAAAAAGGATGATGACCCTAAGGAAGTTGTCGAATATTAATGTAAAAGAGAAGGTAATATAAAATATAACTATCCAATTATTAGGTACAATAAGATATATGAGGAAAAGGATAAGAGATACAAAAAGGAAATGAAGGAAACTAGGAGTGCTTATAAGTATAGATCTAGTGACTCTGATGCTTGACCTGATGATAATAGAGACAGATTCAACATGGGTTTTATGGATAAAGTTAGGGAGGTATCCACTTTGCCTACAACTTCTACTAATTAACTTGTGAATGTGTATGATAAATATGAAAATTACAAATGTGATGACAATAATATGTCAAATGAATAATTTTTTGAATATTGAAGTATGTTTTAGGAAAAAATTTAGGAGTTAAAGGATAATTATAAAAGTCTTAAAATTCAGCATGATATAACTATAAATAAAAATTCTGAATTTTCAATCTAAAAAGAAAAAAAGATAAAATTCCCAAAGAAAACACATAACATAAACTTTCAAATGAGTAATTGAGGAAAAATATTCAAAAATTTAATAATGGTAGAGAAAATTTTACAAATATCTTGTAAAAACAAGTTTCTCCCTAATATGATACAAAATAGGATATATTCCTAGACATAGATGAATCTCTAATGGTTTTCCCTAAATTCATACATGAAATCTCTATTATTAATAATTTTTCCAAATGTCATAACAATTACTTTATTTAAAAAATTCTATAATATGTGTATAGGAGACCCATGAAAAAAGTTTGGTTTCCCAAGTCATTGATAACTAACATTTCTATACCCAAAAAGATTTGAGTACCAAAATCATTTATTGTTTAAAAATAGTTTTATTTGAAAAATGAGTGAAGACCTCTAGTATAAGTCAATGGTACCTGGAGAGTTACTATTCAAGACATATGACCTGAGATTATTATTTATTAAGAGCCTTTTAAAGGTTTATGGTGGACATATCACCATTGGTGATAATGAGAAGTTAAATATCATCGACTTAGGATAGATTTGTAACAGAAACTCTTTTTGAATTCTTAAAGATTTATATGTTGATGGTTTAAAGTATAATCAGCTCAGCATTTTTTAGTTGTGTGATGATGGTTTTTTATATTATGTTTGAGAATGATTCTTGTAATTTTTTTATTCTAAAAATGATTTAATTTTTCACTAATTTGCGAAATGAAAATTTTTATGTTTTAGAATAAAATTCTTTAGTTTCTCAAAATAAATAATGATTATGTGACTTTCACAAGAAATCTTGGCTTTGACATAGGAGACTAGGACATTGAAACATTCACACACTTAGGAAGATAACAAGAAATGGTTAGTTTGTGATTTACCTATGCTCGAGTTCCCAACTAATAAATTCTTCAATCCCTTTCAAAAAGGTATAAAACACAAAGATTCTTTTAAATTAAAGAATGAATTGTCAAATTCTTCATTATTCAAGTTGGTTAAAATTGAATTGTTTGGACCATCTAGGATTTCAATTCTCAATGGGAAACACTATGTTTATGTTCTTGTAGATGATTTATCTCGATATACTAGGGTATATTTTCTAGCCCACAAAATTGATTCAATTTATTACTTTTCCATGTATTCTATGTCTATAGGAAATATTAGTAGACTTTGGATTAAGTCCGTGTGGAGTGATCATGGACACAAGTTTGAAAACCATGGATTTGAATAGTTTCTTCTCACAAAATGGATACACTCATAACTTCCATTCTCCGAGGAAACCCTAGAAAAATGGAATTATTGAAATAATAAATATAACCTTACAAGAGATAGCCCATAATATACTAAATGAGTATAACCTACCTATCAATTTTTAGTCAGAAGCTATCAATATAACCTGAGAAGTCATAAATAGAGTTTTAATTATACCTATCCTTAATAAGACCCCTCATGACCTGTAGAAATATATGAATCATAATATTAATTAATTTATTGTTTTGGTTGAAAATTATTTATTATTAACAGTCATGATAATATTGAAAAAATTTCCTCCAAAAGTGACAATGGAATTTCTCTAGGTTATTCTATATTTAGAAAATCCTATAAAGTTATCAATAAGAAGACCAAAAATGTGGAAGAATCAATCAATGTAAAATTTGATGAAACTAATCCACATGAGCCTAATACCTCCTAATAAATTCTTTAGGATGATTTATACTCTCTAAACTTAAATTCCATACCAATATATTTTGATGTAAGAAAACAAAAAAATCATCTAGTTCTGAAGAATTTCTCGAACTTCCAGAACCCAAACATGAAAATATAGAGGCAAAGAATCCATATTTCTATAGATATTTTAGAATAATTAAGTATCTTTGTTTACATGTTTTTGTACATGAACTAAAAAGAGGAACAAAATCTAGAGTTTCTATAAGTAATATGGTTGAACATCTAGATTTATTGTCTCGGGTTGGACCAAAGAACACCCCTGAAGCCATTAATTATGAATTTCGGGTAATAGAAATTCATGAAGAATTAAATTAGTTTCATAGAAACAAAGTGTGTGTAATTTTAGATAGATGCACGTAACATTAATTATTTGAACTAAATGGGTTTTAAATAATAAATTTTTGGAGTCAAAATCTATAGTTACAAATAGGTCTAGACTTGTTGCACAATGTTATAATCAACAAGCAGTAATTAACTATGGGGAAACCATTACAATAGTAGCCAGATGTGAGTCCATAATAATCCTACAAGTTTATGAATCACATTTAGATTTCAAGTGTTATAAAATGGATACCAAGAGTGAATTCTAAAATGGATTAATAGTTAAGTATGTTTTTTTGAATTACCCCTAGTTCTAAATAACTACATTTTGAAAATCATGTTTTTAAAGTAACTAGAGACTTATATGGTTTAAAACAAAATCATAGATATTTTTATGATGTTCATAGACATTTTATGATTTCAAAAGTATTTTCAAAAGGAATATATGATACTAATAATTTCATAAAATTAATTTTAAAAGAATAATTAGTTATACATATATATATTAATGATATTATTTTTTAGATCTTAAAGAAATTATTTATGTACTAGTTTTTAAAAAAATGATGAAAAATGAATTTTAGATGAGTTTAATGGGTAAACTCAAATGAGATATTGGATTTAAATTTTTTTTAAACAATGAATGAATTATTTTAAACCAAATTAAATACACAAAATATCTTTTAAAATGTTTTAATTTGGATAAAACTAAATGTAATGGTACTCTTATTATTACCACCTATATCTTGGATATTGATGATGCTGGAAAAATAGTTGAGAAAACTAGTTAGAGAGGTATGATAGGAAGTATTCTCTACTTTATTTCTTGATAAAAATATATTATGCTTAGTTTGTATGTGTGCTCATTTTCAATCAAACCCAAAAGAGCCACACTTTTTTTCCATTATAATAATTTTAAAATACCTCAAGTATACTACAAATTTTGGATTATTTTTCCCCATCAGAATGGTATTTGATTTAGTTATTATTTCATATGATGATTTTGGTGGATTCAATTTAGATATAAAAATAAACTCTCAAACATTTCACTTTTTAGGCAAGTCTCTAGTTTCATGCTATAATAAAAAAGAAAAATTATATTGTTGTGTCCACTGCTGAAGCAAAGTACATAGTTAAAGGAAGTTTCAATAAACAAATTTGGTGTATATAACATACATTACTAGACTATGGATATCAATTTAGACATTTCCCCATATTCCGTGAAAACAAAAGTGCTATTTACATTTCTATGAATGTTGTTTCACATTATAGGATAAGGCACATTGATATAATACATCACTTTTGGAGAGAACATTTTCAAAAATTATATATCAATCTTGAATTTATTGGAAAGAAACATCACTTAAGTGATATATTTACTAATACTTTAACATATTATAGAATAAATTATATCAAACATGAGTTAGGAATGATAAATTTGATTAATGTTTAATATTCTATGACATACCATTCTGGTTAACATACTACTGCGATGACATTCCATTGTCTTATCATACCGTCGGATTATCGCATTGTTGTCTTTACACATCGTTGGTATGTCATACCATCTCTATGAGTTGATGATACATTTAGTCCAATGAAAATTTTTCTATTTCTCAATATTTTGATCAACCTGTTTATTTCTTCCAGTTTATGTTATATTTGTAACCCAATGTGACTTTTTCCTCAGATTTAAATTTTGATTTCACGTATTAATTCAAATTTATAATACGTAATATTCTAAATTATATTAAAGTGACATAATTTATATTCCCAATATAACTTGAGCCCTATGTGGTACTCCCATATCTTTCTTTACTGATCCTAGTTCAACGCTTTGCCTTCTGTTTTTCAAACCTTCTTTTATCTCGATCTAGCTTGTCAATCAGATCAAAATGTAAAGGATGAAGTGTGTTTTTCTGCCTTCTATTTCTATGTAAAGACCCTCATATAAGTAGAATAAATAAACTAGTGTCAATGCTCCAGTATATCTCTTAAATCTATAGCTTTCTAATTGGATATGTGTACTAGAAAATGATGTTAAATAAATGGCACTGTTATCCAGAAAGTCTATGGAACTCAAAGTGATTTATAATCAAGGATGGACAAATAAATTTTCATTAAATAAAATTAATTTATAACCTAATATGTTCTTTTAGTTTTATCATCATGTATAATTTTCACTTGATCAAGATGGTACTAATTGGATTAAATGTCACATTAAAGGACAAGTATTTAGTTTTTCTTTATGAAAATGGGACAAATGTTTAGGTGTTCCTCATGATGGAATCTATGATTACCACCTAGGTAATATCCCAGAAGCCAATGATTTGTTCATATATGAGGATTCCCCTACTGTGATGACATGAGATGGAATAACCCGGAGGTTTGTTGCCTCTGAGTTGGATGGTGAATGTAGGCTTATTTTAAAGCTTGTATAACACATGTTTTTCCAAAGGAAGGGTGAATTGTCTAAACTATGGTACCAAGATGTGTATATTTTTTATATGATAAATTATGTCACAATATCAATATTTTTGGATATCTCATTGTTCATTTGTGTGAGATAACCAAGCTATAATCATGATCTAAATCTTTCATATTGCAAAAGATGATTTCTGCCATTTTAGAGGCCAAGGTACTACTACATGCTAATAAAGAGTTTGTTTCAGACTGTGGTGGTTTCTATCATACATGTTCTACTTGTTAGAGAATAAATGATAGTTGGAACCCTTGGAAAAGATAGTGGTTTAGATATTTTGAGTAGTGGAATGATGATTATAGTTTGGTTGATCATCCAACCAGACAAAAGGATGAATTTAATTCAGGTTTGTGGCATAATGAAGTGGTTGAATACTTTAATGAATATATGAAAAAGCTATTTTTTAAAAATAAGAAAAGGAACCATCAGTGGATATAGGGAGTGAATGTGATTTGTCTACCAAAGCTTCTCCCATTATGTTTGGAGCTCCTTGTACACCTAAGAGGTTTCTAAAAAGACAAAAGTTATTTAAAAGTGATGAAGAAGATACTGAGGTCTTTGGAGATGAGTAGTATAAAAGTTAAAAATCCATTGAATCTGATTATGATGAATATGATTAGGAATGAAAAGGAGAAGAAGAAGAGAATGGAAGTTAATATGGGGATGATGAAGAATCTGAATAAAATGGTGATAGTAAAAGAATAAATAGAAAGGATGTGGAGATGCCTCCAGAGCTTCAAGATGCTTTTATTGTAGAGGATAAATCCCCATCTATTTTAATTTTTTCATGAAGCTCATCCTGTTGATTTTTTTAGAATAGTACTTTTTCCCTAGTCAAATTGTTTTAGATTCTGCTGTAATGGAACAATTAGGCATGATATCTTCTATATAACAACATGTTTATAAACAAGAGAAAAAGTATATTATTGAGGATGAATTTAATGATGAAGTTTTAGTTGATTGAAATGTTGATAAGCCTAATGTGTATGAGAATATGGATGTTCATACGCTAGATGTTCCTACTGGTGGTACATAGTTAGAATCCAAGTCTTCCAGTGCTACTGCAGAGAGCTCGAATTCTCAAATGTTAAAATAAATCCCAAAAAATATTGTATAGTCTATATCTAAATAGAGTTTAAATGTTATTATAAGTTTTGAGAGAGAGGTGGTTATTCCTACTGGTGTGGTACCTACTACAACTACATCTTTCTCTGGTGTTGTTTTAGATGGACGGGTTGATCCCATGTTTGATGAATGGGTTAAATTCAGTAAATTTTCTTCAATGCATGATAGAAATGAGTTTCAAATATAATGTGATCATAATGGATCTTTTATTTGTCAAGTAGATTTTGATGGGATATTGGAAAAGTTTTCTTCTATTAGAACTCCAACACATAAATATGCTCCTACACTTGTTTCTATTCCAGTTGATGTAGTCACTAAAGGTGAATTGGTTGATTTTGGTAAGATGTTAAAGTCTAATTTTTCTTTGAAGTTAATTAATCGACCTCCTCAAGATGATTTCATATATTAGGAGGATTAAAGGTACACATTTGAGTTGGTTATTAAACATATCCATGGAAAAATTATGAATCAAATGTTTGATGTAGATATTGAGAATAAAAGAATTAGAAGTGAGTTGGATTGTAGCAACACTATAATTAAGGACATGAATTCAGTCTTTTTTGCTCCCATAGAAGGTATAATAAAAATTATTGAGGATGCATATTAAAATACTTCTATTGAGCCTCCTCCTCATCCAATGTTTGTGTTGGTTAGTTAAGGATATTTTTTAGTGAGGAAGTTGCAGCTTCCTCCAATGGTTTCTAATGTTGATAACCTTTGATTACTTTTAAAATTATTGGGACATTTGAGGAAGGAATCGAGCATGATCATATGATAATGAAGATGTATTTAAAAAATATGAATGCTTCCCGAGATACTATTACTAAGTCCATTAAGTACTATCTCTCACAGATTTTACAAAGAACCAAATGGATGCCAATTTCAAATTTTTGGCTGAGAATTTGAGAATGAAACCAATGAATCAGGATTTTAGGGAACAAGTTAGATATATCAAAGAGATGACTTCATTATTAAACCATTTTATGGATGAGATACCATATTTAAATAGTGCGATAGAAAGGGGTGGCCAAAACATAAGGGATTTTATCAAACTTATGAATAAATTTCTTTATGTTCATGTCAAATAAGTTGTTTCCCAAATTCTATTTACATTACTCCTCAGTTATGTCTTAAACCAGCCTTTTCATGAGACCCTTTAACATCTTTTCATCATCAATTCCATCCTTTTACAATGTATCCTACTCAAGAATTGAGACTATTCTAACTAGTAGTTATTGTTGAAGACCATCCTTAGACAATAGTTCTACTCTCTTATAGAGTTACATCTATTATACCTCAGCCTGATCCTGCTACCTCGGATAATGAGAAATAAAAATCCAAGAATAAGGGAAAATAATCAATGGAACCATTGGAAAAATATTGGCCCTTATTTCTGTGGGCATCGATAATTTGTTTTTATGGGACTTGGGATGTACTAAAATTTTCATAATCATCTTGAATGCATTTTTATATTTTTTTTACCCCTGTGTTTTATAGTTAATTTTATAATTCTTTTATTTATCTTTTGATAATACCAAAAGGGTTAGATTAATTATGTCATATTGAAAACTCATATGGAATTTTTTTTATTACATTATTGTCTATGTGTTATATTATATATTTTTAAATCATTATGTTCATGTTACATACCTTTGATAAATACCCTATCATTTTTTTGATACCATATGAACATAATAGGAACTCAATGTTCTGATTTAAATTACCATGGTTATTAGGTTTAAACATTTTTAATGCCTTTGTTGAAATTTTTTACATTCATAATATTCTTTGATTCCATGATTTCTGATCAACAAAAATGGGGTGATTGTTGACTAATAGTTTTAATGATAAAAATAATCATAATCATAATTATATTAATGTGTTTCATGTTTTATTTATGAATATAATTTTATGAGATAGGTTCTTAAGTTGACTATGAAAGAGACACTATTGAGATAGACACCATTGCCCATGACTCCCCGCTAGCAAACAGATCTCGCTAAGTATAAGATAGCACCATGACTTCACCCTACCCGAATATCATACCATTGAACTAAAAATATGAAAAAGTATAAGAGACCATTATTCAACACATCGTCAAGATGTCATGCCACCAGAACTCAAATTTGGATAAGTTTGAGACACATTAAAATGAGGCACTGCTAATATCATATAATAAACATATAATTTCAGCCTAGTGTAAGACACCTTCATACCTCACCCTACAAGACCATACAACTCTAGTTGAGAAACCTCCAACATAGTGAAAATTTGCCTTAGCCTAAGATGTCTCATGTTTCATACCACCAGTATCATACCACCAGTATCATACCACCAGAGCGAGACACCATTAGACATTGATACACCTCCAGTGTAAGACACCACTATTATTTTCAACTTATCATTCTTAATCGCATTATTCTAATTGATATATTTAATTAAATTAATTCAATTTAATATAATAATTATTTCCACTTAAATGTATGATATAGATCATTGAAGATAGTTGCATATTGTGTTGTAATAGGAAGTAACTGATCTATATATTATCCCTACTGTAGTTGATAAAAGAGTGTAGAATAATCCCTCCTAAAAACAAAATGTGAAAAGGAGATGCAATAGTAGATGAAGTGGACTGATGTAAATCTGAAAACATGAACTACATGAACTTAAATATAGCTAAATCAACTAAAAACATTTAACTAAGAAGCTAAAATTCACCATTAAATCCATTGGATTCCTTTATTAAAAGAACAAGAGTCTGTGACTCTCAGTTTTCCTTATGTTTTAAAAAGTACTCGACTCAAGATTCACTGCATAATCAAGTCATGAGTCATAATTTTCATTCCATTAAACATAGAATTTATAAACAGAACTCTTATAGATTGCTTAGTTATATCTGTATTTGTTACTTTTATGTACTGTGTGTGCATACTCTATTTTATCACAGGCACATGTCTCCTATGCTAAATTGAAATATACTTTATATATTTTCATCATCATTTAATTTTTTATTTCCACCACAAATAAGAGCATTATAGGTCATTTAATGTCCTATTTAAATTTATTTCGGCCAAAAATAACTTAGGAAGAGGACATGTGTGACCAAGAAAGCTATAAATTATTGTAAAACCATATCCAGGTTATGGATTGGCTTGTTTAATTTGTATAAACTTCTTGGTGGTGGGTGATCACCAAGTGGAGAGGATGAAGTATCTACTTGAGACTTGACCTCATGTATTTATTCGTTCCACCATGTGCTTTAATTTTGTTTTACATTATTTCCGCTTTAAAACTAAAAAATGTTTTAACTATACAAAAATATACTTTGATATTTTATATTAATTTGTGTTAATGTAGGATTATAATCAGGTAAACTAATTTAAAATGACCCAATAATATTTTATATTATTCATTTGAGACATAGAAAATAATTATGGAAATCATTAGATAGATTAACATGTATATATAATAATTATTTTGAAAATCTGGGATGTTTTTAAGTATTTGGTGGATTTAAAAATAATCCATTTTTGTGAGATTTTTTTGGGTACTCAATTCACTCTATTATGATATAATCACTTTAACCAACAGATTCATATAGGAGAATTAACAGGTCAGAGACTCTAATTAATTTTCTCTTCCTTTTTAATTAAAACATAATTTTATTTATATTATATATGATAAAAGCATGATATTTGAATAAAAATTTATTTGTTGAGCATTATACTATTTTGGATTTTTTTTCATTCTTTGAGTCCTTCATAAATGTTCTTAGGTAAAATGATTGATTTGGATTGATGTTTTTTCCATCAGAATCAATGAATAATAGAAAAGAACTAAATGAATGTATCCCTAAATCATAAATATTAGATAATTAAAATTTCAATTATAATTAATTTTAAATTATAATTACATTAATTTTTGTAATATCATTGATCAAATTTACATCATTTCTCTTGTTTCATTATTGTTTCATCAAGAATCGTGGTGAGGATTTAGCTAAACATTGTCCACACATGATTTATTAATCGTTGAAGAATGTCCTTGATAATCCAGGTGCTAGAATTTATGAATAATTACTTCCTGTTGTTTACTATAATTTATAAAATTAATTTCTTATTATCTATTCTCTCTAGGGTGTGAGAGAATTATAGAGAATGAATCACTGTTTCAAACAGATCTCCCAATTAAAAATGATATTTGTGATAAAATACAGTAAAGGTTAATTAATGAATATTGAACAAAGGATCTTATCATATTATTTATTTTAAGTAAAACCCAATTACAAATAACGATAATAATAATAATAACAATAATAGTATAATTGTATTACAGGACATAAATTTATTCTAATCTCATTTCATAATTTCCTATTATTATTTAAATTATATTAAATTTATTATTTTCACCAGATCATTAAACTCAATTCATATCATACCATATAAATTATCAAACCTTGAACAAAATATGTTAATTAAATGAAAAAAATAAATTCTATAGTTACTAAAGTGGTGAATAAAAAATTATATATAATATATATTTAAAATTAATAAAAATTTATTTTAATATAATTCTTCAACTCATGAATATATAAGTATTATATTTATTACCTTATGAATAATGTAGACATGGGATAAAATTCAACTCATTTATTTTTAACTCTTATATATCATGCATGAATTCTTATGATCATATTTTTCCTGAATAAAAACTCTTTCAAAAGCTAGGAATAAATTTATCCATAACCATAAATTCAATAAAAGTTAATGAGATTCATGATACAGTTACTAAATTATCCTCTTTAACCCTTCTTAATTGGAAAAGATAAAATAAACTAAAGTTCAATATTAGAATGTAACAACATGTAAATACATCCATTTAGAAGAAATTTAATGTGAATTCATTATTTCCAAGTGAACTCCCTTGAGAAGTTTTGTCATCCTCCTAGGGTTTCCTCCCTATTGTAATGGAGTGTCATATTCCAACATTTATTTCTTTCTTTTCTTCTTTTCGTTGCTTCTACTTCTTCTTTGTGTTGTTATTGGTTTCTTCGTGGGTTCTACATTTCGGATGGGACACTCTTTTTTAGAGACCTAGATTTTCGGTGCGCTTCTTCAATGGAGAGTTGACCTTCTCCTAGACACTTTATCACTCTTCCCTCAGTTCTCCTCACGGGCTTTCCCTTTGCTATTATTTCCTTATCTAGGATTGTGATTCCGGCTTTTGGGCCTTCAACCGTGAACCATGACTGATCTTCTGATCAAATCTACCATGCCAGACATAATTGTTTTCCTATTAAAAATTATTCTTGGTGGTTTGTGATGTGCAAGTGGTTCTCAGTCATGGCTCGCTACTAAGTCCCTTTTCTGATTGATCCTCTGCCATTCTGATCTCCTCATATTTTTTGGTGGTTTATTTTTTTCATCTTCTATGCTGATGAAATCGATTGGTGATGGTGTTTTTTCTCATTGTGAATGGAGATTTGTTTTATGTGATTCTATTCATGATGTATGGATTTGTTTTTGGTTTGGTTATCCTATAAAATGTGGCTCACTATAGTGATATGTTTCTGCTTGAATCTACCCTGGATTCAAAGTCCAATGATTACGTTTGAGTTGGTTTAGTGTGATTTTTTTGAAGGACGTTTTGGGAGGTTTTTTTCAAGTTTCCAATGAAATTACAAGAGGCGCTCTAGAGTGTAATTTTTACCCCTTGTCTCTCTGTGTGATGCTCCCTCTGAATATGGAAAAAAACACATCTCTAGGGTGGCAGTGTTATCTTCCTTGAACATGTTTTTTTATTTTCTGGTGATTTCTATAGGTTGGTTTGGTTCTAGGGTATGTTGTGAATGTGGATAGATTCAATATATTCTGGTCATTAAATTCAATGTGGCTTCCTTGTCATTGATTCCTCTTGCAGTTCATCATTGAAGGTGTTGATGTTCTTTGGTGTTCAGTTGTGTGTTTTTCGATGAAGATACTAGTGATTAACTATGACGATGATGGATTCTGGTGGTCATTCCGATCCAAATATCTAGTATGAAGAGGGGTTCAATTTGTTTCTAAGTATATGACACAAGGTGGGGTACAGACTGAGGATGTAATGATGTTACAATTTGAATTTTGAATTTTGAAATTTCAATATTGAATTTTTAATATAGTATTTCTGGTATATGCCTGATAGTGAATTGTTTTATAAGTTTCCCACTTAACCAAAACGTTTTTTCTCAAAATAATAATTTTTTTTATTAAGGTTGAGAAATAATTTAGTGTAGAAACTAAAAAAACAATCAAAATAATTATACTATTAATATAATCCATTTATTAACTGATATATCATCACACTGATTCATACAAATGTTATCAGACAATGTTCTTGATTTATCTTTCGTTTAATTTCCATAATGAACTTAGCTGTAAAATAGTATGGCTATATATATTGTCCGGATGATCCATTTTAATCGAAGGGATAAGGTAATCATTATCCATTAATTTGGATCGGAAAATTCCTTTCTTGACTTATTCAATAAAAAATATATAACATATGATACACCCATTGTATGTTACCATGATATGAGTATATCTCATCATGGTTTTAATCCATAAATTTAACTTTATTATTCATGATACACTATAATAATAATCTCAAGTGTAAGGAATAATACACACAGACACACACATTGACTAAAATATATTATGACAAATAAATGTGGAATTCTTATTAGAGGGTTTTCCACACGACCACCCTCCTTGGAGATCACCAAGTGTAAAATTCATAAGAATAAGTCTCAACGCCATGATAAAAAATACATAATAATAAAGAATCATATATATCCCATTAAATAAATATAACTAGTCCATATGAAATATTTATTTATAAATATTTTCATTATATCTCTAGGTTCTCATTATACTCAGAACTACTATAACCATTCGATGAAATTAATATAATAATAAAATTATCACATTGATGTTGTAAAATAAAAATAATTATATGTTAATATATTTGAATTCATTTAATTTAAATAACAGATTCACCTAGTTTAAGGGAACTTACTCCAATAGGTTCCACTTACACTACATCAAAATTCGAACATTTTTCAAACTGTAATGTCTCACATGATATTCATTGTTCTACTAAGGTACATGTATTTTCATTGGGACTATCAAATTTATCCTTATGGATATACTACTGAATGTAACTTCTTCTCATTGAATCATTTATATTTCAAGACATGATGTCCCTAAGTATGTACCTTTTGTTCTCTATCGTAAACTTTCTATTTTTTCTTGTACCAAGATCATAATATTAACATAATATATATTGTGAAAATACTATAATATCTTGAACAATTCCAAGATTTAGAGAAAATTATTGTGTATTTGAATTATTGTTTAGATGAATTAGAAGACATGACATGATTACTTTTTATAAATATAGATTCTAATGTTGATAATAAGACTCTATTAGCCATTTAATTTTACTTACTATAAAACTATATCAAATTCATTTTTAAGGAAGATTAGTTTTATACACCATTGATAACTATTCTTCGTTCTTATACACATACCAGATACTCATCCCTCATAATTTCCCAAGTACTATTGGGTGCTTCTAACAACTATCTTGAAAATCTCTCTTTGTTGTATTTGATATTTTTCCAACATGCTTCATTAATAAGTTGTATCAAATCTCATTACATACCATTGAATATTTTTTAGATCTAATTTTGTAATCCTGTAAAGTTCTACTCATCATTTTAATCTCATCATGTCTCAAAACACATCATCTTAGAGATATTTATACCATTTGACGATGGAAAAAATTCACACTTTAATTTTTCTATCTTGTATTTTTTGTATGTTGTCAATTTATTGTCTATTAGTTGATCTAAGAAACATTATAGATCAATCTCTGTCACGACCCATCCTCAGGACCCGTGGCGGGACTACCCCAAGCCCGCCTCCCATAGGCCCGGGGCTGGCGACTAGCACCAAGGTGTAAATCCCGACAAAAGGGGAAGGCATTGCCTTTATAAAGTAAACAAAAACCACAGAGTAAGTAAGCAGAAGTAATCACTAAGTAAAACTGGGTACAAAAGTAGTGCGGAAAAGTAAGTGGTCCAGAATACAAACCCAAACAGAATGTAAAGTACAACTAAAAAGAAAGTACAACAACTGAAAGTAAAGCAGAAATGTCGATCCATCCACTAGAAGTCCTACCTGAAAGGTGGGTACAGATAGCCTCCTTAGCTCCACGGGTCCAACCGTTTGCTCCTTGTACGTCCTGCCCAGTGGTCCACCTCTAGGTACCGACTGCTCCATAGGCCTCAACCACGATCAGCGTTGTCCGTCGTCTGCATCCAACATAATGTAGTGCGGGCATAGCCTATGCAGGGGTGAGTATACGCTACTCAGTAGAGACCCCGAGACCCCCGAAGGTCTCACAGAACCCACAAAGGATACTCCACAAAGGAAAGATACAATCACAAAGTAACAACCAACACTACTTAGTTATATGACCATACATATACCTAAGTCATCAATTCCCATTCGGCTCCAACATCTGAGCCCAAGATCGATCACATCCACACAAGAGAACACAAACCAATACACATAGAAAAGAAAGTCAATCATATCGAATATATTGATTGAATGTCAAGACTCATCTCACACAGGTATACTTCTTCGTACGGTGATAGAGATGATTAGATATAGCCACTGATTCATCTAAGCTAGGACCCACGTACGATACTAAACCGAATAAGTTTTCGGACCCACATAGGATACAGAACAGCTACTCTGCCAGACCCACGTAAGATAGCAAGAACAGAGTCAGACACTACCAGACCCGCGTAGGATACAAGAACAGTAGTCATTGTCATCAAACCCACAGAGGATTTTAGTACGGTCTTCATCACTGCAGAACCCATGGAGGATTTCAATGCAGTCTTCATCACTGCCGAACCCACATAGGATTTCAGTGCAGTCTTCATCGTCGTCGAACCCACGGAGGATTTCAGTATGGTCTTCATCGCTGCCGAACCCACATAAGAGTTCATTGCATTCTTCATCTCCGTCAAACCCACAAGGGATTTCAGTATGGTCTTAATTGCTGCCATACCCAAATAGGATTTTAGTGCAGTCCTCATCATCGTCGATCCCACAGAGGATTTCAGTACGGTCTTCATCGCTGTCGAACCCACATTGGATTTCAGTGCAGTCGTCACAGTCGCAGTCGCAGCCAGCTCTAGGGTTCCCACACACAGCATGCTCGTTTCGGGGAGGGTCCACTCCATGAGCCAAAGGGGGGTCAATACATCAACTGACACGTAGTTCGGATTTGATGTATCCCAAAGTTCTGTCTCAATAAAAGGAACTCAACGCGACAGACGACACGTCAATCGGACGCCCGGTCTGAGAGTTATTGGCTTTTTCGTTTCAGGGGCCCGGTTGGTTTTTATGTCAAAAACAAATCGACCGCCCTCTAAATGCGTCCAAACCTTGATCGGAGTAAGACAAAAGTTCCGCCTCACTTAGAGTAATCCATCAAAGTCGACGGCACGTCAATCGGACGTCCATAGCTCAAGTTATAAGCGTTTCCGCTCTGAGGGCCTGGTTGGTTTCGTGTTCGAACCAACCCGGCTGTACCTAAAGTTCTCTGAAATCTTGAGTGTAATATACCGAAACGACCTTCTCGATCCAAGGATCACTACACAACGGACGGTGCGTCGATCAGAGGTCCGTAGACCATGTTATGGGCAAAAGACCTAAAGTGGTCCGAAAGTGGGGGGTCTGGGCCCGGTCCGACCTGACCCAACCCCCCATGGGTCAGCCCGAACTAGGTCGACCCACCCCGGGTTCGAGTCTAGCCCATTAGTTTGTGACCTGGCCCGGTGGGTGCGGCCCAGTCTGGCTGGGCACGGCCCGGTCCGGTCCGCGCAACCCGGCCCGGCCTGGTCGGGTGGCACGCTGGCTCGGCCAGCAGCTGAGCACGGGGGGACGTGGTCCCCCCTTCCTTTGCCAGCGGACGCGGCGCTGGTCACCGCGTCTCCCCCGGATCCCGCATGGCTACAGGATCCAGTCATCCCGCTACCACTGCGGTGGCTCCTGCCGATGGCACGTCGGGGCGCCGCCCCCTCTGGGCGGCCGGCCGGTGCCGGTCGCTGCCTTCCGCGGACCACCGGACGCACTCCGGTGGTCAGTTTTTCCCGCCGTCTATGCCTGTGGATCTCCCAGGACCCATAGATTAATGTGAAGGGTTCAAAAAGTATTTGCAGCCAGCTTCGTCATCGCCTGTCGATCCGCTCACCAAGAACATAGAATCAGTGGTTTTGGACTTGTTTGTTGGTCCGAACCCACCGCGTTAGTGGTTCAAACAAAATTTAACAAATTAAACACATGTCCAGGATATAATCCACATAAATTAAATTAAACCAAACCCCTTACCTCGATGAAGTCGTCGAACTAGGTTTGTCGCGGAAAAGGGACATCGCGGAAGACAGTCTCATGGAAGAGGATCGTGGGCGTCGTGGTACATGGCATCGTAGGGAAGTGGATCGTCAGCGTCGTGGTATACAGCGGCATGTCATCGATCTCCAAGGAACTTGCGTTCTTCTTTGTCTTTCATTGGAGGTCGGCGTTCTTCGTCGGTGATGGTGTGTTCTTCGTGTTCTTCAAGGAGGAAGATGAGGATTCCAAGGTTCCTCTCCAATCCTTCTCACTCAACAAAACAAAAAAAATAAAATAAGGCATTGCCTTATATTATTACTCAGGACACCCCTTATTTGAAATTAAAAATTAAATCATGATTTATGTATCGTGAGTTGACCAATTAATGAGGCGTTTAATAATCCAATTAAACGTGAGAGTTGACAAGTCATTTAAGAGGGGGTGCAGGTGAGTTACCAAATTAAATATATGTGGGAGGTAAAAAGGAAATAAGGGGGTGGGGATCGTGTGGGCCCCACCTCACTAATATCCTATCTAGGAGTTAGGGTATTAGTGAGTCCCACTCCAACCACCATGCCTAGGTTATCATTACTTAGAATAAAAATAACATTGTAGCACAACATTTTAATTCGATTCTTTAGTTATCCCAATTAATTAATAACCTCACCCGAAACAAACACAACTCCAAAAAAGGTGTTCTTATGAAATTACCGGCGATGCGATTCCATCGGTGCCCTCTGAATTCGATTACGAGCACCGGTTCAAAAGTTAGGAAAACCAGCTCATTCGTTCACTGAACGTACCCTAGCTAAACTTTGGAAATTGATTCCGGGCACACCGGGCCTTGGAATCAGGTGCCGTTAGAAACTCTGTTCTTGTAAAATCCCAAAGAAAATTAAAAAAAATTCCCGTGAATTTTATGGGTCTTTACCTTACTCCCACCTTAGGGCTTTACCTCCCCGTAAAGATACATCAAAAACTAGGGGAACAAATGAGGGCACTGTGCATGCATCTGTGCCTCCCTCTCCCAAGTGCTCTCCTAGAGGTTCTTGTGCCTCCATCTGATGCGCACTAGAGGTACCGACCATCCACGTATGACCCACTCCTGTCGATCCTCGATCTCCAACGGGACCTCCGCAAATGTTGACCCATCTTCAATGTCCAACTCCCCATGGTCGATGATATGCGTCGGGTTGTGCACATATCTCATCAGCTGAGATACGTGGAAGACGTCGTGCACCCGGTGAAACTGAGGTGGTAGATCCAGGCGATAAGACACCTCACCTATCCTGTTGAGGACCTGGAATGGTCCGATGAAGCATGGAGATAACATGCCACCCCGGCCAAATCTCTGTAATCCATGTCAAGTTGAGACCCGCAAGAAGACATGGTCACCATCCTCGAACTCTAGTGGTCTCCGCCTCCTGTCAGCATAAGACTTATGCCATCTCTGAGTTGTCCTAATCCACTTCTGGATGACCTGGACCTTCTCTGTTGTGGCATGGACCATCTATGGTCCCACAATTGCTGACTCCCCAGGGTCTGTCTAGCACAGAGTTGATCTGCAAGTTCAGTCGTACAACGCCTTGTATGGTGCCATCCTGATGGTTGAGTGGTAGCTGTTGTTGTACGCGAACTCCACCAAGGGTAGGTGGTCCTCCCAGATACGACCAAAGTTGATGACACATTCACGGAGCATGTCCTTGAGAGTTTGAATGGTCCTCTCTATCTGACCATCCGATTGAGGGTGAAAGGCGGTGCTCAGACGTAGCTACGTCCCGAATGCCTCCTGCAACCCCTTCCAAATCCAGGAAGTAAAGAGAGCATCTCGATCGGAGATGATAGATTATGGAACACCATGAAGCCATATAATCTCCTAAACGTAGAGGCGCCCTATGATCTCCACTGAGCCCTACTCTCTAATGGGTAAGGAGTGAGACGACTTGGTGATTTGGTCAACAATCACCCAAATGGAGTCGTGTCCTCTGTAAGTACATGGAAGTCCAGTCACGAAATCCATAGATATCCCATCTCACTTCCACTCTGGGATCTCCAAGGGCTGCACCAAGCCTGCTGGTACCTGGTGCTCTGCCTTCACCTACTGGTAGGAGAGGCATCGAGAAATGAACTCAGCTACAACCTTCTTCATACCCGGCTACCAGTGCTGTCGTCTGAGGTCCTGGTACATCTTCGCCACTCCTGGATGTACCGCTAAAGGGAAATTTTAAAACTCTCTCAGCTCCTCCTCTTTTAAAGCAACTGGTACCATGATACGTCCTCTGAAATGGCTGACATGCTCTCCTCCTACAAAGAATCCATTAGGTGACTGTCTTGAGGATATCTGCGCACGTCGCATCTCACAGTCAGCGTCCCCACACTGTACCTCTCTGACCCACTACAGTAGTGGAGGAGTGACTGTGAGTGACTGAAGAAAGGTTGTTCCATCTTTATCCCTGAAATATATCTGCAAAGCGGATCGCTGCTCCATCACCTCCCCGAGTAGCTGAATGCCTGTCCTCCTTCTGAAAGCATCGGCTACTACATTCCCCTGTCCAGTAGTATAGACAATCTCAATGTCATAGTTCTAGAGGAACGCAAGCCATCACTGTTGTCTCAGTTTCAGGTCTTTCTATGAGAAGATGTTCTTGAGACTCTTGTGGTCAGAGTAGACTATAAAGCACTCGCCCATCAGATAGTGTCACCACATATTCAGAGCAAACACCACTGCTGGTAACTCCAGGTCATGGGTAGCATAGTTCTTCTCATGCTGCTTCAACTGACGTGATCCATAGGCGATCACAGCTCGCTCTTGCATTAGGACACATCCGAGTCTGGTCCCTGATGCATCGCAGTAGACTACATACCCTAATCCCTTCTCCAATAGCCTCAAGATTGACGCATTGGTCAATCTCTGTCTTAGCTTCTGGAAGCTCTACTGACATCTGTCTGACCACATGAAGGGTTTCCCCTTCTTCGTCAAAGCTGATAGTGGTGCTACAACTTTGGAGAAGTCTGGCACAAATCTCTAGTAGTACCCAGCTAGACCCAAGAAACTCCACACCTCTGTCACGCTCCTGGGTGGCTCCCAAGCTAGCACCTCCTCGATCTTCACAGGATCCACCAAAACTCCCACCTCAAAGATGACATGTCCCAAGATGTGGACCTCACGTAACTAGAACTGACACTTCGAGAGCTTTCCATAAAGCTGGTGCTCTCTGAGTGTGTCTAGTACAACCCGCCAGTGGTAGGCATGCTCCTCCTTAGTGGTCAAGTATATAAATATGTCATCAATGAAGACCACAAAAAATTGATTGAGGTATGGCTGAAAGATCCTATTCATGATACCCATGAAAACTGCTAGAGTGTTGGTTACACCTAAAGGCATAACCAAGAACTCATAGTGATCATACCGACATCTGAAGGTCGTCTTCTACACGTCCTCATCTCGAAATCTGAGCTGATGATATCCTGATCTAAGGTCTATCAAGGAGAACCACCGTGCTCCCTTGATCTGATCGAAGAGGTCGAAAATCCTCGGTAGAGGATACTTGTTCCTCACGGTCACCTAGTTCAGGCAATGATAGTCGACCCAAAGTCGCAAGCTCCCGTCCGCCTTCTTAGCGAACAATATCGGGGAATCCTAGGGTGATACATTGGGTTAGATGAATCCCTTGCCCTACAAGTCCTAAAACTGTACCTATAGCTCTCGAAGCTCAGCGGGGGCCATCCGATATGCTGGAGTGGATATCGGGGCTATCCTGGGGTATAGGTCAATATAAAAGTCTACCTCTCTGCGAGGAGGTTGTCCTGGAACATCATGAGGGAAAACGTATGCATAATGATCCACCAATACAGTAAAACTAGGACTCTACACGTCAACTACTCCTAGGATGAGGCTAGCCAACTGATGAGTGATGGGCTATCCTCTCCTCTGCGTGAGTCCATCATGTGCTACAAAGGCTCCCTTCTTGCCAGTGAAGGTGGACCTGCTCCCATCGGTGCGAACACACCGCACCTTGCGCCTAATACAGTCGATCTGGGCATTGACTGTGGATAACCAATCCATGCCCAAGATGACATCGTAAGGCCTCGACGCTGCTACAAGAAGATACCAACCGAAGATCTCACCTCCTAGAGTAATCTCACACAGCTGGCACCAGTGCATAATCGTCGAGTCTTCTCCTGTAGTAGTCTCTAGCCGTAATAATCAATCCAACGGCTCTGTCGGAATCTCCAAGCTCTGAAAAAGGGCAGGGACAATAAAAAAATGACTCACTCCTATGTCTATAAGATCTTTAGCAAGGGTGGAGTAGAGACAGATAGTACCTCGAATCATCTCTAGAGCACCGTTGTCGTAGGCCTCTACTACCTGAAGATGAGCCTGTCTCTGCCCGCCAGC
Source organism: Viscum album (assembly GCA_963277665.1). Lineage (NCBI taxonomy): Eukaryota > Viridiplantae > Streptophyta > Magnoliopsida > Santalales > Viscaceae > Viscum > Viscum album. Next base: position 57,284 of record CAUJRU010001688.1, read on the forward strand.
TCCCTGTGGTCAGGGTGTACCTCCTGGTGGTGGTTGTGGTAAAGCCTTAAAGCATCTCCCACCACTTGCTGCTCGGACAACTCCCCTGCCTCGTCCACCTACTCTCGGCATACCACCACGGTCGACCCTCTTCCTCTGCCTGGGTGGCCCCTCAACCGTCGGATGCTCCTCTGCATGGCGGGTTGGGCAGTCACGAGCCTTGTGTCCTAGCCCGCCGCATGCATAGCACTGTCTACTCCTCAGAAGGCTGGCTCTACGCGGTGTGCCCCACAACTCTATGCCAGTGTCCTGAGGTCATCCTCCTGATGGTTCGGTCCTCCTAGACCCCTGTGACATCCGTCGACTGCCAGCTGTAGACGGCTCTGCTATCTGCAGCCCTACGGTAGGTCTCGCTACTGGCGTAGGCTCAGCAAGAAAGATCTCTATGAGAAGGGCTCTCTCCAGTACTCCTGCCTATGTCGGAATGCTGAGGGAGATCATCAATGCCCTGATCTCATTCCTCAGTCCCTGCCCGAAGGTCTGGGCCCGGAAGAGTGGGTCACGTACCATGTCCATCGAATGGCATGAGATATCGGTAAATCTCACTGAGTACTAGGTGATAGTCATGTTGCCCTACCGCAGCTGTAGAAGCTCCTAGATGCGCACCGTATGGAGGGTTACTGGGACGAACACCGAGCGGAAGAGGCTCTCAAAGTCCGTCTAGAGGAGAGATGGCTCTTCGTGCACCTGGAGCATCAATCTCTTCCATCTGCCTGCTGCCGTATGCAGGAGGCTCGTTGTGAGGATCACCATGAGGTCAAATGTTATCCCCACTAACTTGAAAACTCGCACAACCACCTCCATCCAATCCTCGGCTTCCTGGGGGTCCATCTCCCCGCAGAACCTGGGCGGTCTCTAATGCCGAAACTCGTGCAGTGCACTATGGCGATGTGCACTATCAGCGGCTGGGGCTGGTAGCATCGGTTGATCAGCGGGTAGAGGTACCGCCGTTGCCTCCACTTTCAAAGGGCCCTGCACCGAGGCCTCGTCGCTCGGTGGGCTGTCGTCTCGCACAAAGCTCAGAACCCTAGCTGGCTGCCGTTGTGGGGTCATCCTGAAAAGAAACAGGTGCACCACAGTCAAAACATTATACCTGGTGAGCTGACACAATGTAATCAAAATGAAAACTTTTGAAACACACATGCAATCAATGTTTTTATCCATTGAGTCAGAAATCAGAAGTCCGGGTCCTGGTGTATGGATATGTCAGCTGTCGCACCAACACTGGACTCTTTGCACTGATAACCACACTCAATACCCTTAACGCTATTGTTTCACATAGAAGAAAGGTCAGCGTTTTGAGTTATGTGGTAGAACTGAACTCCTCTGATACCAATTTGTCACGACCCATCCTCGGGACCCGTGTCGTGACTACCCCAAGCCCGCCTCCCATAGGACCGGGGCTGGCGACTAGCACCAAGGTGTAAATCCCAACAAAAGGGGAAGGCATTACCTTTATAATGTAAACCAACACCACAGAGTAAGCAAGCAGAAGTAAACACTAAGTAAAACTGGGTATAAAAGTAGTGTGGAAAAGAAAGTGGGCCAGAATACAAACCCAAACTAAAAGTAAAGTACAACTGGAAATAAAGTACAGCAACTGAAATTAAAAAAGCAACGTCGAGCTGTCCACTGGAAGTCCCACCTGAAGGGTGGGTATAGATAGCCTCCTCAGCTCCTCGGGTCTAGTCGTCCTCTCCCTATACGTCCCGCCCAGTGGTCCACCTCCAAGTACTGACTGCTCCACAGACCTCAACCACGATCACTGCTGTCTGTCGTCTGCATCCAACATAATGTAGTGCGGGTATATCCCGTGCAGGGGTGAGTATATGCTACTCATTAGGGACCCCGAGACCCCCGAAGGTCTCCCAGAACCAACAAAGGATAATCCACAAAGGAAAGATACAATCACGAAGTAACAACCAACACTACTTAGGTATATTTCCATACATATACCTATGTCATTAAATCCTGTTCGGCTCCAACATCCGAGACCATGTTCGATCACATCCACACAGGAGAATAGAAACCAATCCACATAGTAAAGCAAGTCAATCATATCAAAGATATTGATTGAATGTCAAGACTCAGCTCACAAAGGTATACTTCTTCATAAGGTGATAGAGATAATCAGATATAGCCACTGATTCATCTAATATGGGACCCATGTAGGATACTAAACCAGCTAAGTTGTTGGACCCACACTGGATACAGACCAGATACTCTGCCAGACCCACGGAGGATACAAGAACAGTAGTCATTGTTGTCGAACCCACAGAGGATTTCAGTACGGTCTTCATCGCTACCGAACCCACAGAGGATTTCAGTGCAGTCTTCATCGCTGCCCAACCCACATAGGATTTCAGTGTAGTCTTCATCGTCGTCGAACCCACAGGAGATTTTAGTATGGTCTTCATCACTGCTGAACCCACATAGGATTTCAGTGGAGTCTTCATCGCAGTCGAACCCCCGGAGGATTTCAGTACAGACTTCATCACTGCCGAACCCACATAGGATTTCAGTGAAGTCTTCATCACCGTCGAACCCACGAAGGATTTCATTACTGTCTTCATCGCTGCCGAACCCACATATGATTTCAGTGTAGTCGTCATAGTCGTAGTCGCAGCCAGCTCTAGGGTTCTCGTACACAGCATGCTCATTTCTGGGAGGGTACGCTCCACAAGCCAAAGGGGGGTCAATACATCAACTGACACATAGTCCGTAGTTTATGTATCACAAAGTTCTGTCTCAACAAAAAAAACTCAACGAGAAAGACGGCGCGTCAATCAGACGCCCGGTCTGAGAGTTATTGGCCTTTTCGTTTCAGGGGCCCTGTTGGTTTTTAAGTCAAAACCTACCCAACTGCACTCCAACTATGTCCAAACCCCTAGTGGAGGAATCCAAAAGGTCTGTCTCACTACGAGGAATCCAAAAATGTTGACGGAACATCAATCGGACGTCCGGAGCTCATGTTATAAGCGTTTATACTCCGAGAGCCCGGTTGGTTTCGTGTTCAAACCAACCCGGTTGTACCCAAAGTTCTCCTAAACATTGAGTGTAATATACCAAAACGACAGTCTCGATCCAAGGATCGCTATGCAACTAACGATGCGTCGATTGGAAGTTCCTTGACCATGTTATTGGAAAAAGACCAAAAGTGGTCCGAAAGTGGGGGGTTTGGGCCCGGTCCGACCCGGCCCAACACCCCTGGGTCGGCCCGAACCGGGCGACCCGACTCGGATCCGGGTCTGGCCCATTAGGGCACAACCTGGCCCGGTGGGCGCGGCCCGGTCTGGTCCATGCAACTTGGCCCGGCCCGACCGGGTGGCATGCTGGCTCGGCCAGCAGCTGAGCACGGGGGGATGTGGTCCCCCCTTCCTTTGCCAACGAACGCGGCGCTGGTTGTCGCGTCTCCCCCGGATCCCGTACGGCCGTAGGATCCGGTCATCCCGTTGCCACCACGACTTCATCTGCGATGGCTCCTGCCGGCAGCGCCCCTTGGCACTGCCGCCTCTGGGCGGCCAGCCAGTGCGGGCCGCCGCCTTCAGCGCACCGACAGCACCTTTCGCGAACCACCGTATGAGCGTCGGTGGTCTGTTGTTTCCGCCTTCTATGCCTGCATCTCTCCTGGGACCTGTAGATTATTGTGAAGGGTTCAAAATGCCTTTGTGGCCCGCTTATTCATCGCATGTCGATCCGCACACCAAGAACTGAGAATTAGTGGGTTCAGACTTGTTCGTTGGTCCGAACCCACCGCGTTAGTGGTTCAAATGACTTTCAACTCATTAAACACATGTTCAGGAGATAATCCACATAAATTAAGTTAAACCAAACCCCCTACCTCGATGTAGACGTCGAATGAGGTTTGTCGCCGAAAAGAGACGTCACGGAAGACGACGTCGTGGAAGAGGATCGTGGGCGTCCTGGTACACGCCATCACTGGGAAGAGGATCATCGGCATTGCGGTACATGGCATCACATTGTTGATCTCCGAGGAACTTGCGTTCTTCGTTGTCTTTCTTCAGAGGTAAGCGTTCTCCATCGGTGATAGTGTGTTATTCGTGTTCTTCAAGGAGGAAGATGAGGATTCCAAGGTTCCTCTCCAATCCTTCTCGCACAACGAAACAACAAAAATAAAATAAGGCGTTGCCTTATTTTATTACTCATGCCACCCCTTATTTGAAATTCAAAATTAAATCACGATTTAATTATCGTGCGTTGACCAATTAATGAGGCGTTTAATAATCCAATTAAACACGAGAGTTGACTTGGAATTTAAGAGGGGGTGTGGGTGAGTTACCAAATTAAATGCACGTGGGAGTTAAAAAGGAAATAAGGGGGTGGGGATCATGTGGGCCCCACCTCACTAATATCCTACCTAGGAATTAGGGTATTAGTGGGTCCCACTCAAACCACTATTCCTAGGTTATCATTATTTAGAATAAAAATAAAATTGTAGCACAACATTTTATTTTTATTATTTAGTTAACCCAATTAATTAATAACCCCACCCGAGCAAATGTAGCTCCGGAAAAGGTGTTATTAAGCAATTACCGGTGCTGCGATTCCATCGGTGCCCTCGAAATTCGATTTCGAGCACTGGCTCAAAAGTTAGGAAACCTCGCTCGTTCGTTCACTGAACGTACCCGAGCTAAACTTTGGAAATTGATTCCGGGCACACCGGGACTCGGAATCAGGTGCCGTCAGAAACTTTGTTCTTGTAAAATCCCAAATAAAATTAAGAAAAAAAATTCCCTTGAATTTTATGGGTCTTTACATTCTCAACAGCACTTGGTCTCTATAACATGTGTCCCTACATTCAGTCCTTCATTAGAGAAATAATTTTACATTTATTCGTTACTAAATTTGAGAAAAATATTTTTTATCCATATGTTATCATTACATTTGACTTGGAATAATATAGATTTACCACTAACCTCTTCTAGAAACATTAAAGATAATAATCTGAAAATTTAATATCTACATTAATCCTGAAATGGATAATTATAGAATATATATATCTATATATAGATCATGGTAGCTATTACAAATCAAAAATTTTATAAAAAATTATTATATCATTTTTAATACAATCATCCATAAAAATATAAATTTAAAAATTGAAGCTTTAGAGACTTAGGTAAATTATGTTAATAAAAAATGAATACATTAAGAATGTGTACTTTATTTATATCATTCATCATAGTCCTTTTAGGGGATTTCATTATTTTCATAGTATATTTAATAAATTGGGGACATATATTAAAAAAGGGAGATCTAGAGGCTTAGTAAGGGTAGAGATAATTGGGAAGGAACATGATACATGAATCAACATAGTATATACATGAAAATAGTCATGATCATCATGTCATAATCCTAGGTTCATCATTATATCATTGATGTAATCATTTGAAGTAATATCAAATGTGGAACATGTGTAATTATGAATCATAATAACATTGTGTATAAATAACACACATATAATTCGAACTAATCTATTATTATGTTCACATATATTATATGTGATAATTTTTTACTATATCATGTGAAAAATATAACATAATGTCCACTAATAATAATCCCATGAGATATATTGATTTACTCAATGCATTAGAGGGTTATATAATTTCAATCCTACCTATGTCATCAAAATATAATAATATTCATGAATGGAAAATAAAATAGCAACATATATCTGTCATATACAAGAAAAAACATAGAAGAAAATAATGGGTTTTGTAATACACAATATTCATTTATATAAGGTAGGCACTATATCCTTAAAACTATTGTAAAACACACATTATATTACCTTATAGTACAATAAAAAGAGTTTAATTTCAAAAATATATTTTAAATTTATATTTTTACATTTACAAATTTAAATTTAATAAATATACATCATTTTGGATTATAAAGATTGAAGTGAACTCCAGATGATATTTTATGAATGGTTATATTAAAAGATTTTATATTTTAAGTCTTGTTTATTTTATATAAATAAATTAAATTTATAAACATTGAATCATAACTATAATATAATTTTTAAACATATAATTATATATATTAACACTTATTTAATTATTAGTTTATGGGAAATAAGAATAAAAACAATTAATGTATTGGAAGAGATTTTTATATAACATATAATTTAATTTAAATGTAAATTTTATAATATATTTAATTTTAATTATGTTAAATTGATTAAAAACATATAATAATCATGTTTAAATTTTTTAATAGGGGCCATCTTATGTTTTTAGTAAAATAATAATTACTATGATAAGTATTTAATCGAGGTTAATGGGGGTAAAAGGTTTAAATTAACATGGATTTAACTTTTTAGGATTAAAAGGATACAATCACCTTATTGAATTAATTTTTAGATTTTAATGTTTATCCTATTTGTCTCACTAACATTTATTTACCCAACTCACCTAAGGATTTTGTAATTTCATCTACATCCATCACCAAAATTTAGTTTCTAGGTAAATGTACATCATTTTCAACTATAAAAGGATCTCACTTCCACCCATTTTACCTTATCTCCCCACTCAAAATCTATTGAGAGTGAATTAGCTTTAATTTTACCTCTCAGTAGTCTCTCTAAAGATTTTATTGGTTCTTAGGAGTGAATATATTTTTTAAATATGATACCTCACATTTAAGGGTTTCTAATCATTATTTTACTTATTGAATTTCATTTCTTATAATGTAATATAATTAAAATTTATTTTCATATAAATACAGATTTTTTACTCTGTGGCACTACCAAAAATTTTATATATTATTAGGGATACATTAATTATTCCCTCTAATTAAATCCTTTTCTTAAATAATTATTATTCTGAGGTAAGGGTCTCTAATCTCTTCTCGACCATTATTTTTAAAATACTTCCATATCCTATTATTTTCACTGATAAATGTTATTATAGTTCATTATATAAATTTTTTATTCTATAATAAATAATATATCACCATTAATTATTTTTACACTAAATTAATTGGCCATTATATATCTCAAACACTCCCAAAATAATCAAATATACAAAATTTGTTATAATGTAATGAGAGTGTGGTCTCCTAGTCATGACATACTTTTTTTAACAAAATTAACTGGATAAAATCTCTAGAATATATTCACCAATGGGTAATAATCCTGAAAAAACATGGTTGAGTGTTAAAAATACATTCACTCAATTTACTACTAGTGGTCCTAAATGAACACTAGGTTAGAAATTCTCGAGAGATATTCTTAGGATGACTAAAGATATCTTTTCAAAACATAATGTATGATTATTTCCTATTTATTTACCTAACCTATGAAATTAATCATAAATAATTACTTGTTAACATTCCTCCGTTAGGGTTTATTTTTATTACATTGTGAATGTGTTATTATATCGATGTTGATTAGGGTATATTCACCTAGATAGCTATATTGTACCATTGGATTGGGAAATATTATAAGTATTTATCTCAATATTATTATATTGGAAAATGTTGATTACTTATCCATGATCCATGTATGAGGATCCTAGGGGAACCTTATGATATGTATTATCTACCCATTATTTTCATTTTATGGATGCTTTGGTATTGTTTTTTATAGAAGGGGCTTAAAAGTATATATTTCCTCAATGCATTTGTAGGTCTCCTGATACAAACAAGCATGGGTAATTGAGTGTACGACTTGCATATTTTTTTAGGATTTCTTGTGATGAGGTCGTGATAGAAATGTTAATATTTTTTTCATTATTAATTAAATCACTAATAGACAAGTTATTATTTTCCATGTGATTATATATTTTTTTATTGAAGGATTTATTTAGAGTTTATTGGATTTTTTTATCCCTAAAATAACATATTGGATAAATAATTCTCATAGATCAATTTATTATGAAGTTTTTTATATTATTGATTCCATGCTTTTGTATAAAAGTGTCCACAGTATGATACCCCTTACAGACTATCTAAGCTCACCTCTTTATAATTGTTTTTCCAATTCCCTATAAAACCAATCGGAATATCACATATGACTTATGGATTTTTTAAAATTAATAATTTTTTTGTTTATTTAGTTTATATAACTTAATAATTCAAATTATTATAATGTTTATCAATTTTTCTATTTCCCAAAATTGATAAAAAATTGGATCCACAGTCTTGTGATCTATGTAATCTATACCATTTTAATTAAATTTCCAATGGATCTGAGGTACTAGAGTCAGGGTGTTATATTTGGTATCAATAAGTGGTTTAGTTGAAACCAGATGAACTCGATTTAGGAGAACACAATTAGAGGGAATAACCCCATATAAAATCCTTATTATATTACATAAAATATTTCTATATTACATGACATGAATTTCTAATAAATTCATTATAATTAAATATAATTAATTATAATTCTTAATTTTAGTCACAAATTAATTAAGTATATACCATTTTTTCGAAATCGTTCATAATGTACTATTTGAACACCAATAATTAGTGTAGATATTTCCATTAAAATAAAATTATTGATTCCAAAGCTATAGTTCAGAAGATTATGAATATATTAGGATCGTTAAATCATGTTATGATATATAAACCATTCTAAATAGAATAATCTAATTCTCCTCAATATGGTGTAGCAACATTGGATGGCTTCAGGTGATAGCATCCTCCAACATTCAATGCGACTATTAACCCTGTAATTTCTATGGAATAGACCAAGTCTTTAGAAAATATATATTATTCTTTGATATATATTAAAAGGGATGTGTTTGTGATGGATATGTACAAATGATATGGATATTATAATCAATTTTTTTCTTTGATTGAAAATAAGAAGAATGTGGAAGATAATGATATATTAGATTTGAATGATTTTAAAGAGATATTCCTTGTGAAATACTTTCTTCGTGAGAGAAAGCTAACATGGAAATGAAATTTATAAATTTAAGGCAAAAGGATGAGGAATATATTACTAAGAATCTGAGTAACTTCATGCAGTTAAAAAGACTTGTTATGGATAATATACACTAAACTAAAATCAAGTTCGAAGAATTATTTTTTGAATTAAATACAAGTCATAGAAAGTGATTAGTTTCTCAATGATTTTCATTTTATGTGGATCTTGTAAAAAATTCAATGAATAATAAGATGTAGTTCACCAAATATTTCACATTTAAAGGGAAGAATGGGAATAAAAAAGTGGTTGAGAACAATATTGAAAATAATTTGGGAAACGAGATAAAGGGAGTGGTGGAATTACAATCATAAAATAGCTTTGGGAGGAAACACCCCATGGATAATATACACTAAACTAAAATCAAGTTCGAAGAATTATTTTTTGAATTAAATACAAGTCATAGAAAGGGATTAGTTTCTCAATGATTTTCATTTTATGTGGATCTTGTAAAAAATTCAATGAATAATAAGATGTAGTTCACCAAATATTTCACATTTAAAGGGAAGAATGGGAATAAAAAAGTGGTTGAGAACAATATTGAAAATAATTTGGGAAACGAGATAAAGGGAGTGGTGGAATTACAATCATAAAATAGCTTTGGGAGGAAACACCCCATGTGTTTCTTAATGGGGGTAATTTTTTGCAACAAGTGTAGAGATAAAATCCATTTAGCGGCCAACGAGCCCATACCTGAGTGGTAAGGGATCCTGCATGGCATCCAAGAGACCCAGGTTCAAAACTGGGTGGAGGAGAATGTACAAGATACTGTAGCAGTACTATAGCAGGCATTGTTCGGTTGTGTAATAGTCGGACTATTCACCTGATTTGGGCTTTCGGGCCACCGGTTTAGGCCTACGGGTCTCAGGGCCTTCGGGCCATCAAAGGCCTTCAGGCCATAGGGCCTTCTGGCCATTTAAGACCATGAAGTAGCCCAGTTAACACAGAGAAAGCCCCAGATGAGGATCAGAGCACCAGTAGTAGTCACTAGAAGCAGAGCTAACCGGATTGGAAGAATGAGAGGGTATGACAACCTCCATTGGGACCAGGAACCGTGCATCTTGTATGGGGAAATGCTAGAAGATCATCAATGTAGGTTGGGAGCTAAAGGCAATCAGTGATGCAGAAGCTGGGGAGGGGTAGCTCTAGTGGGCTGGGGCTACAGGTCATGTTTTGGGCATGGTATGCCTCTGGGCCTTCATGTCATGTATTATGGGTCATGTCGGTCCTTGTACCATGGGCCTACAGGTCATGTATGGGTTCCCCTTAAACCCTTAAAGGGGGATTATCTATAAAAAAATAAAAAGAGAAGGCCATCAAGATATTCAGGATAAAATAAGTTTAGCGCAAAAGTGAAGGGAAAGAGAGAGGATACAAAATTATAATGCTTTAATTTCATGTATATAGGTAAATATTCAAATCCTTTTCACAATCGTCATGATAATACACCTCAAAAGAATCAAAAGGATCAAGGATGACCTGATTCTTTCATAACAATAGAATTCAAGGTCCCAAGTGATGTCATAATAAGTACTTTGATTATAAACTGAAAGTTAGATAATATATTATTTATTTACATATCTAAGAAATCATTTATATTTTATTGGTCTTCTAGGATCATTGAATTATATCCCAATTCATTAAAGATAAAACTTTCGTTGAAAATTCATAGTGGAATTTGTATAGAAACAATAACGTATTGGTGTTTCTATATTAAAATGAATAGATATTTCTTAGTTCCAAACCTCATTGTCAAACCCATTGTGTAATATGATATAATACTTTGTGTGGATAGGATATCAAAGTATAATTAAAGAATTTAGTATCACGATATAAAGATTATAAATTTCAAGTAGGAATAGAATTATGTGTTTTTAAATAAGGTACTTGAAGTGCATTGTGTTGCATTTGTTGTCAATGAGGCATGAAGTTGTCTTGGAATGAATGGAAGTCAGGGAATGTCAAGATGTGAATGACAAAGGTTGTGATGGTGTTGGTGGTGAAGGAGAATGGCCATGGTACTAAGATGCATGTCACTTAGGAGATTCACTAAGTGGTATTGGAAATTGTGGTTGAAACATTCTCCATGGAAATCTGACGATTGTTGAGCTGTTCATTAAGTTCCAAGAACTTGTATCAACTGGATACAAAGTCACAACAATGATTAGAAGACCATGCATTGTAGTGACAATGCATGAGGAGTTGAAGAAGCAAGATGATCCATTCACTACTTCTAAGTGGATGAAGTGGTTTAATGAAGTCCATGTACTAACTCTTAGTGCATGTGAATCAGAAGAAGATCCAATTGATCTCTGATTAGATCAATGAAGCACATTGAAGATTTTATGTGATTCAAGAGCTTGATTGAAGAAGAAACCGTTTGGAATTCCATTCCTAAGTGATGAATACATGTTGAAGATAATGGAGGAATTTCAAATGAAGAAGAAGAGAGGAAGAAGGAGAAATGAGAAAGATAGGCATTTGGCATTTGGAACTTGTCTTATATTCATGGGTTACTTTGTTTTTGACAAAGTAATATTATGTTCTTTGCCAAAAAATAGGCCATCTCAAGCCAGCCTTAAGGGTTCAACCCCCAAGGCACATGTGGGCCTAAGGCGCCACGCCCAAGGGGGGATCCCATGTGGCCAGCCCGAGAGGCAGAGGGGACGTGTGTAAGCCCCCGAGGGCACGCGGTGGTGAAGCCCGCGCGCCCGGAGGATGCATGGTGGGTGATAGAAGCGCGCCCGCAGGGAGCAAGGTGGGCGCAGAGCGCGCCCGCAGAGAGAACCCGGTGCGGGGCGGCACCGGGAGGGAGGAAGTTCAATTGAGCGGTGGAAGGGAGCGCTTATTTGATAAACCGCGTGAAAAATGGCCGGCGTTTCGATGTGGGACGCGGATTTTTTCCGCGGGAGCGATCCTGGCTGCACGATCGATCGCGCGCCAGATCTCGGCCGCACATCTGATCCGCGGCGAGATGATCTGATCCAGGCCGTCCGAAATCAATTGAATCGCCGATCCAACGGCTGCGAGACCGTCTTCAACCCCGAGCTCGTCCGAAGCCTCCCCGTGAGCTGCCGATGAACCAGAGGCTACCCGAGGCCGGTTTTCGAGTTCCCGGCCACCTCTGAAGGATCTAAGACGTCCATCCGACTCGTCTGGACCTACTGAACCGATCCATGCTTAAAAATACACATGCATGCAATGTTTGGGAGATTTCGAACAAGGCCGAGGCAAGAGAATTTGCCGAGGCATCGGGTGTTCATGTTTTTGCATGGGATGAGCCTAAACCGAAGGCCGTGCATGCGTTATGAGTTGCATGCACGTAGAGGAACAAAAAATGAAAGATCCCGCGTGAAACAGAGGATAAAAATAAAGATTTGGAAAGATTTTAAATAACCGAAACTTTCGGGGATTTGGAAATATCTCACGCGGATGAACCGCATTCCTCTGCCTATAAAAGGAGAGCCCGAGGCCTTGGAGTGCTTGCTGATCCTTTCTTGAAAATCAGAAGACCCGTGAGTGCCTCTGCCTCGCGAAGAAAGAAGCCACCGCGCAAAACATTGTGTGGCTGTTGTCCCGAAGCCACCCGAGGCTTTGAAGTGTTCCCTGCGCGCCTACTCCCTTGCGCGACAGGAAGAACCCGAGGCCGCATCCTTGCGCGCCCGAGGTTGCATCCCTCTCTGCCCGCGGACTTGCGTGGCAGGAGGTGTTTGCACGGCCGCTTGTGCTCTTGCACCTGCGCGCCCGAGGTGTTGCACTTTGCACACCCGAGGTCTTGCGCGGCCCTTGTGCACCCAAGTGCTTGCGCGGCTTGGTGCCTTGCGCGGAAGGCAGTAAAGGCCACCACATCTAGTGTGTGTGTGCCAAGTGGAGAAGAAGGCCCTACGGCTGGTGGGTGCAAAACAAGAGGAAGGCCGAGGCCTTAGTGCCTTGTGTGCAAAATTAACAAGAGTTGGCCGTAGCCTTGTGTGTGTGTAAGAAGAGAAGGAAGGTCGTGGAAGTGTGTGTGCAAGTGGGTGAAGTGAAGACCACCACATCCCTTGTGTGTGTGTGCCAAGTGCTAAGAAGACCACACATTGTGTGTGAAGTGAAAAAGGCCGAGAGGAAGTGTATGCAAGTGGGTGAAGTGAAGATCACACATTTGTGTGTGTGTGCAAACTTGAAGAACCACCTACGGCCCAAGTGTGTGCAAGAATAGAGGAGTAGGCCAAGATCAAGTGTGTGAAAAATGAAGAATTTGTGTGTGCTTAACAAGTGACAAGTGAAGGCCGAACCTAGTGTGTGCACTAAGAAGTGTGTATACACATAGAAGAAGAAAAGGGAGGACTCACACTAGAGTATAACACACTTCTAAGTTTGTAACCAAATTGAATAAAGTGTGTGAAGTTCAAGGAGTTGGTGTGTGCTTAAAGTGTTACACCCTTTGTGGGTTTGTTGCACCAAGAGAAGAAAGAGGGAAGTGCATGCATGCATGCATGCACGTGCACACGTGAACAGTGCTAAATCAGTGGTGTGAATATGAGGAGTCCAAGACTTGAAGTTCTTGAAGAATTGAGAAGGCCATGCTATCAGTGCATGAGGATGAAGAGCTTCCATGTACTCAGTGCATGATGTTGAAGTGAAGTGAGACTGGACCAGACTGAAGTTAAAGAAATCAATTGTCTGAGTATTCAGTAATTGGAGAGAGGCCAGGTCATCCTTAGAAGAAGGAGATAAATCCTGAGCAAGACGAGAAGACCTGATCATCTCAAGTTATCAGAGGTACAGAGCAAGGCCAGCAGCCTTTATCCCAGGCTGCTGAAGATACCTGAAGAGCTGAACAAGAAGAAGAGCTACTCGTGTGACTCGAGGAGCCAGGAGAAGACCCTTGTGAGACTCAGGGCGGAGGAAGTCTCCAGTGGGATTCTGGAGCAGGCCAGTGGGACTCTGGTAACACTGTGTGAAGCAGTATAAAGACCCTCCTGTGGGACTCAGGAGAGATACGGTGGGAAGCTGTATCGACCATTGTAATTCTAACAAGTTATAATGGGAGAATCCATGCTGGGAGAGCATGGCAAGGATGTAGGCCTTTGGTGCCGAACCTTGTAAATCCTTGTGTCCTGTGCCTTTATATTTACTGCATCATTCGAGGAAAGGTGAGAGATACAAGAAGAGTGGATCGAGGCTTTAACCAGCCATAGAGGTTTAATTGATTAAGAATCAATTAGTAAAAAGTTTTAAGGGATCACTGATTCACCCCCTCCCCCTCTCAGTGATTCACACTGATCTGGGCACTTCAATTGGTATCAGAGGGAGGTTACCTCTAAAAGATCCAAGAGAGTCTATATGGAGTGCAGATTTGAGGAAATGAAAGAACAGCCTCAAATGGAGATATCTGCCAAGACACTGAAAAACAGAATGAAGAAACAGGCAAAGAAGATGAAGAAGAAGGCTGGTGCAATCAGAGAAACTCCTTCTATGGAAAGAAATGTGAAAGTCACATCAGATGACAATTCCTTTTATCATTCTTCTAATGAAGCCTTCTCTAGCTGTGATGAATATGGAAGGAACAATGATCTTCTAAATGCAATCAAATATCTTCAGAAGACAGTCCCCAAGGAAGTGACAATGTGTATAGCTACAGGCCTCCTTGATCTTCAAGAAGAAAAATTACAGCTAGAAGATGAAGCCAATTCTCTGGAAGTCCAATTGGCAAAAAGGGTTGGCATAACCAACACTCTCAGAAAGCTGGTAAATGCCAAAGACGAAACAGTATCCCTTTGCAATGAAAGATATGAAGACACTGCTGAAGAATTGCAAAGAAGCCTTTCCGAGAAAGACATCTTTATGATAATGATCAAAGATGTTTTCCATGCACTGGAAAAGAGGCACAAAGTTTCAATGAATGTCAAAGATGCTCAACTTGAAGAAAAAGTCAAATTGGTGAAGGAGCTGGACAATTCATTGCAAGAATTGAAGAAGGTGCATGAAGACCAGATAAAACAACTGGTGGAGAATTGGGAAGGAAAGCTAAGAACTGTTGAGGATGAGAAGAACTCCCTCAACATGAAATACTTAGAACTGGAGGTGATATTGAAACATCTGCAATCACCTAAAGCTGAATCCTCCCAGTCAGCTGGAAGAAGACATGTTGCTACTCAAGTATGCTTTGAGCAGGATGATTCTAAGAGAAATACATCCTCTAATAAAAGTGCAACATCTTCTAGAAAGAAGGTACCATCCATACCATCTTGTACTGATGCTTCTAATTGTGTTTCCACAAAAAGTGCAGGATGGAAAAATAATTCCAAACAAGTATGGATGAAGCAAATGAAGAATCAGAGCTCTCCTGAAACAGCACAACAGGTCAAGAAAAGTACTCAACAATCAAAAGGACTGAGGAGGTCAAGATTTGTGGGTCAATGTTGGTGTTGTAACAAGTATGGGCATTGTGCAAAGGATTTTTGGTACAATCCACTGAATGCCAAAGCACAGAGGAAGCCCATGCCTAGGGGGAGCAAGCCAGAAGAAAAGAAGCAGCATCCACAGGTCCAGAGACATCTGTTTACTGCAAATAGATTTGGATTACTTGACAACATCCGGGATGGTTGCAAAAGTGGTCAAAGAGTTGATACATATCAATCTCCGAATGTATCCGAAGCTGGAATGAAGAGAAGATCACTGAACCTGGCTAAGAAGGAATCCTTGGGAAGCAAGCAGAAGAAAGTGGAAGATGCTCCCAAGAAGATTTTGAAAAAGGAAAAGAAGTCCTTGGAGTCTAAATCCAAGAAGGGTGATGCATCCAGAAGGACCACCAAGAAATGCTTCTACTGTGGGAAGAAAGGACATATCATGGATCTTTGTGAACAAGCCATGAAATTCAATAGAGGCAGACCGGACTCAAACAGACAATCAATCCAGAAGAAGCAGAAGGGATTGATTGAAAACAAGTTGCCTAAGAAAGGTAGCTTGACAGCATCAAAAGAACCATGTGGAACTTCCAGAACTGAGGCCACACTTTCAAGTGACTTACTAGTCATATGGCCAAATCAGTTGCAACTTGCCAAAGATCTACAAAGAGCTGAAGATGAAGTTCTGGCAATTGCTAAGGCAAAAGGGAAGAAGAATATTTCACATGAAGATGTATTGAGATCCACACCAGCACAACCATCATTGAAGATCAAATGTGCAAGTGTGAAGAATGGTGAAAATGGGACATCTCGGTTGAGAGAATCTTCTCAACCTTGTTGTTCACATTGATGAACCAAGGAGGTTCCATCTTATTCCCTAATCACTTGTATTTACATGTGCTAAAAATGCAGGGAATTGAAGATGATGATCATTCTCAACTGGAGGATGGTTTGGATTGAATGGAGTGCACCCCTTGAGGGGGAGCTAATCTGAAGAAGATGGAATTCTGAGATTAATACCATCTTGAGAAAAGTGAAGGTTTTCTAATCATACTTTCATCCCTTGTTTCTTAATTGAGTTTATCTTGTCAATTAAGGGGGAGTATGGATTGAAGACAAATGGATGAAAGGGGGAGCTTTATCTTTGTACCTGAACTTTCTAATGAGTTTTGTGAAGTTGTGCAGGATTTAGCAAATTCATTGTTATATCTGAAAAATTTCAAACCCCTAAGCATGATCTCACATGTGTAGAGAATTATGGACAGCTTTGAATTCCTTGGTCATATCACTCTTGTTTTCTACACCGGGTTATCCCAAGTAGACTTAGAGCTGATTTACTAAAGGTTCTTTGCTAAAGAGAACATGTGACATCATCCCTCTCCTAGTGTTTTTCAAGAAGATACTTTTCAATGGGAGGAAGAGATTTTTGGAAGAGAACCACACCACACCTTTGCATTTGATTGCCAATAAGGGGGAGAAAATATTGGCACACATATTGACCCATTCATATGTGCTGAAGGAGTGTATTGACAACAAATACAAAGGGGGACATTGAAGTGCATTGTGTTGCATTTGTTGTCAATGAGGCATGAAGTTGTCTTGGAATGAATGGAAGTCAGGGAATGTCAAGATGTGAATGACAAAGGTTGTGATGGTGTTGGTGGTGAAGTAGAATGGCCATGGTACTAAGATGCATGTCACTTAGGAGATTCACTAAGTGGTATTGGAAATTGTGGTTGAAACATTCTCCATGGAAATCTGACGATTGTTGAGCTGTTCATTAAGTTCCAAGAACTTGTATCAACTGGATACAAAGTCACAACAATGATTAGAAGACCATGAATTGTAGTGACAATGCATGAGGAGTTGAAGAAGCAAGATGATCCATTCACTACTTCTAAGTGGATGAAGTGGTTTAATGAAGTCCATGTACTAACTCTTAGTGCAAGTGAATCAGAAGAAGATCCAATTGATCTCTGATTAGATCAATAAAGCACATTGAAGATTTTATGTGATTCAAGAGCTCGATTGAAGAAGAAACCGTTTGGAATTCCATTCCTAAGTGATGAATACATGTTGAAGATAATGGAGGAATTTCAAATGAAGAAGAAGAGAGGAAGAAGGAGAAATGAGAAAGATAGGCATTTGGCATTTGGAACTTGTCTTATATTCATGGGTTACTTTGTTTTTGACAAAGTAATATTCTGTTCTTTGCCAAAAAATAGGCCATCTCAAGCCAGCCTTAAGGGTTCAACCCCCAAGGCACATGTGGGCCTAAGGCGCCACGCCCAAGGGGGGATCCCATGTGGCCAGCCCGAGAGGCAGAGGGGCCGTGTGTAAGCCCCCGAGGGCACGCGGTGGTGAAGCCCGCGCGCCCGGAGGATGCATGGTGGGCGCTAGAAGCGCGCCCGCAGGGAGCAAGGTGGGCGCAGAGCGCGCCCGCAGAGAGAACCCGGTGCGGGGCGGCACCGGGAGGGAGGAAGTTCAATTGAGCGGTGGAAGGGAGCGCTTATTTGATAAACCGCGTGAAAAATGGCCGGCGTTTCGATGTGGGACGCGGATTTTTTCCGCGGGAGCGATCCTGGCCGCACGATCGATCGCGCGCCAGATCTCGGCCGCACATCTGATCCGCGGCGAGATGATCTGATCCAGGCCGTCCGAAATCAATTTAATCGCCGATCCAACGGCTGCGAGACCGTCTTCAACCCCGAGCTCGTCCGAAGCCTCCCCGTGAGCTGCCGATGAACCAGAGGCTACCCGAGGCCGGTTTTCGAGTTCCCGGCCACCTCTGAAGGATCTAAGACGTCCATCCAACTCGTCTGGACCTACTGAACCGATCCATGCTTAAAAATACACATGCATGCAATGTTTGGGAGATTTCGAACAAGGCCGAGGCAAGAGAATTTGCCGAGGCATCGGGTGTTCATGTTTTTGCATGGGATGAGCCTAAACCGAAGGCCGTGCATGCGTTATGAGTCGCATGCACGTAGAGGAACAAAAAATGAAAGATCCCGCGTGAAACAGAGGATAAAAATAAAGATTTGGAAAGATTTTAAATAACCGAAACTTTCGGTGATTTGGAAATATCTCACGCGGATGAACCGCATTCCTCTGCCTATAAAAGGAGAGCCCGAGGCCTTGGAGTGCTTGCTGATCCTTTCTTGAAAATCAGAAGACCCGTGAGTGCCTCTGCCTCGCGAAGAAAGAAGCCACCGCGCAAAACATTGTGCGGCTGTTGTCCCGAAGCCACCCGAGGCTTTGAAGTGTTCCCTGCGCGCCTACTCCCTTGCGCGACAGGAAGAACCCGAGGCCGCATCCTTGCGCGCCCGAGGTTGCATCCCTCTCTGCCCGCGGACTTGCGTGGCAGGAGGTGTTTGCGCGGCCGCTTGTGCTCTTGCACCTGCGCGCCCGAGGTGTTGCACTTTGCACACCTGAGGTCTTGCGCGGCCCTTGTGCACCCAAGTGCTTGCGCGGCTTGGTGCCTTGCGCGGAAGGCAGTAAAGGCCACCACATCTAGTGTGTGTGTGCCAAGTGGAGAAGAAGGCCCTACGGCTGGTGGGTGCAAAACAAGAGGAAGGCCGAGGCCGTAGTGTCTTGTGTGCAAAATGAACAAGAGTTGGCCGTAGCCTTGTGTGTGTGCAAGAAGAGAAGGAAGGCCGTGGCAGTGTGTGTGCAAGTGGGTGAAGTGAAGACCACCACATCCCTTGTGTGTGTGTGCCAAGTGCTAAGAAGACCACACATTGTGTGTGAAGTGAAAAAGGCCGAGAGGAAGTGTATGCAAGTGGGTGAAGTGAAGACCACACATTTGTCTGTGTGTGCAAACTTGAAGAACCACCTACGGCCCAAGTGTGTGCAAGAATAGAGGAGTAGGCCAAGATCAAGTGTGTGCAAAATGAAGAATTTTTGTGTGCTTAACAAGTGACAAGTGAAGGCCGAACCTAGTGTGTGCACTAAGAAGTGTGTATACACATAGAAGAAGAAAAGGGAGGACTCACACTAGAGTATAACACACTTCTAAGTGTGTAACCAAATTGAATAAAGTGTGTGAAGTTCAAGGAGTTGGTGTGTGCTTAAAGTGTTACACCCTTTGTGGGTTTGTTTCACCAAGAGAAGAAAGAGGGAAGTGCATGCATGCATGCATGCACGTGCACACGTGAACAGTGCTAAATCAGTGGTGTGCATATGAGGAGTCCAAGACTTGAAGTTCTTGAAGAATTGAGAAGTCCATGCTATCAGTGCATGAGGATGAAGAGCTTCCATGCACTCAGTGCATGATGTTGAAGTGAAGTGAGACTGGACCAGACTGAAGTTAAAGACATCAATTGTCTGAGTATTCAGTAATTGGAGAGAGGCCAGGTCATCCTTAGAAGAAGGAGATAAATCCTGAGCAAGACGAGAAGACCTGATCATCTCAAGTGATCAGAGGTACAGAGCAAGGCCAGCATCCTTTATCCCAGGCTGCTGAAGATACTTGAAGAGCTGAACAAGAAGAAGAGCTACTCGTGTGACTCGAGGAGCCAGGAGAAGACCCCTGTGAGACTCAGGGCGGAGGAAGTCTCCAGTGGGATTCTGGAGCAGGCCAGTGGGACTCTGGTAACACTGTGTGAAGCAGTATAAAGACCCTCCTGTGGGACTCAGGAGAGATACGGTGGGAAGCTGTATCGACCATTGTAATTCTAATAAGTTATAATGGGAGAATCCATGCTGGGAGAGCATGGCAAGGATGTAGGCCTTTGGTGCCGAACCTTGTAAATCCTTGTGTCCTGTGCCTTTATATTTACTGCATCATTCGAGGAAAGGTGAGAGATACAAGAAGAGTGGATTGAGGCTTTAACCAGCCATAGAGGTTTAATTGATTAAGAATCAATTAGTAAAAAGTTTTAAGGGATCACTGATTCACCCCCTCCCCCTCTCAGTGATTCACACTGATCTGGGCACTTCAGTACTTCATTTTCTAGTTCGTGTTTTGAATCACCTCTAGTGGATTATCATTATGAAATTCCAGGATAATATTAATCAATAAATAAGAAGTGTATCTTTTGAATCTTTACGTATGCATTGTGAGGGATTATATTGATTAATTTTCTAAGGAACTATATGTTATTAACCTAATTAGGAGGTCTAATTCTATATTAATCACATAAATGTAGCAAAACCCATATGTAATATAAAATCACATGATTTAAGTATGTATTTTCATTTAAAAAATTATATATTTAATATCTTGTAATAAAAACAATACCAAACCTAAATGAGTCCTAATATATTGCAATATGAATTTATAAAATAGAAATACAATAAAAAATTATGATACTTACATTGGATCATTTTATTTTTTAAGATGATATTTAATGATTAGAAAATAAATAAATAATGTTATATAATTAATATAAGTCAATGCAAAAAGGGGTATTTAAAAAAGAAATATTTTTCAAGTATTTTTTATTTAATTAAATTAATAACTTTTAAAACACTTAAATGTTTAAAATAATAAAATAATAATCACTGAGTTATAAAATGATATGAAATAAGATTAAGATCAATAGATATTTTAAGTGGATTTTTTTATAAAAGTGCTTTTAATTATATTTAATATTTTATTTTAAAAGATAAATGGTAAAATTTTAAAATTTTAATGTTGAAAATTTAAATTAATTTTTAAATTCATTATTTCAAAATTACATTAGGGTGATTTTATATATTTTTTCTAAAAAGATTTATTTTTAGGTGAATATTGAAAATTTTCATTTTTAAAAATACTGTCACTTTTAATACCTAATTATTATATAATAATGTCTTCATATTTATAAAGGATTTTTTAAAAAAAATATTTATTTAATAAGTAAAATAAAACATTTAGAAGTATTGTGTTTAATTTGTAATCCTATCTTTAACAGTTTAAAATTATGTGATTTTTTATTATAACAAAAGAACTAGTTTTGATCCTTTTTTCATTAATTAAGAAATTAAAATATTATATTTGTTTTATAATTACACATAATGTCACTTAGATCTAATTTATTCATTAATAAACCCAAAAAATTAATGATAATCAGTTTTAAACATGATTTTTGAGACAACATGTGTTTAAAAAAGAAGCTATATGTTAAATGTCTGACAAGATACACCACATCAAGGATAAACAAACGACTAAATATTATTATTTAAATGTGATAGTTATCACCTATAAATTTTAATGTAGGGAATGAAAAATATTAATTAAATTATGGAAATATAATTTAATCATTTTTATAAAAATATTTATTTGGTAACAAATTAATTATAAATTAAAATAAAAACCAATTAAATATAAAGGATGTGTTTTTATAAAAAACTATTTTAAACCCATAATGAAATTTTATTAATGTAAATTAATTTAATCACTACTATTTATAGATATTAATTAAATTTATATTTTATATATTCAATCAATTTTTTTAAATTCATCCAATATGTTTGGTCGAATTAAGATAATAATAAAGCCTTTTTAAGAAGAAAAAGCTATATTTTTTAAAAAGGAAATTTTCTAACATTTTGATGTTGCACCTATTTTAAATATAAATTTTAAAATTTTTATAAATATCTTATTGGAAAATAAAATTAAATATATAATAATTAATATAAAAAAATTTGGGTAAATTTTTTGTATTTTCTGGAGAATAGTATATTTTAATAAATACTAAAAAATATTGAATTTTAATTGGACACTAAGTTTTCTTATAATTTACATTTATATTTATATTATATTTTAAATTGGTTTTAATGTATAATTAGTTAAATTATACATAAATAAAACAAATTTAATTCATTTGAATAAATTTCATATTTAAAATGGATATAGACACATTTCAATGTTTTGAACTTCTCAGTTTAAAAACCTGCTTTTTCATTTTGTCCACAGGATTGATTTTAAATATAATTTTTCTTTTAATGTGAAAACATTATTTAAAATTGATTAAATATTTAGAATCACAAGGTCTAAATTAGTTTTTACAATCAATTTCATTTTTTACATATAAAAAAAATAACCACGGTAAAAACATAATTTACCGTGGTATAGGTAAAAATTGAAATGAGTTAAAGTTAAAATGAGTAAAGGATTAACATATCTAAAAATTATAATATTAAAGGGTTGTTTGAGGTTTTTATATACCTAAAAAATCCTCCAAAACATTAATTAACAATTAAATTTATTGAAATTAATGGCATGTCAATGTGGTTGGCATTAAATATAAAATAATCGTTATTATAATCACTGAAACCCACCTCTACTCAAGTATAAAAACCACCCATCACCACCCCATTATGACTCAAAATCCTGATATATACTCAAATATATACCCAAATCTCTCATCATAATTCTCCCCCCATACCATTGTTTCTTTTCTCCACAAAATGCTAAATCCAATTTCTTCAACAGTTTCACAATGAGGTGATATTCAAGTGGTATGTTTCTCAAAGTAGCTCTCTTAATTTCTTTTCTTATTAAATTTTATCCTCAGAGCCTTCAAACATAAAGGCATGATAACTAAAAAATAATTTACATAGTTGAGTCTTATTTTTCTAATGGAATATATCTTATCCATTTAATTTCTCCTTTCATATTATTCAATGAAACAAAACTATTGTCAAAATTTTATCGGTTTACCGTCTCCATGAATAATGATTGTTATTTTTCTATTACCACCATCATGGAAGGTCATAAAAGTGTCATTATAATTAAAAAATATTTAAAAAGGTATATTATAACCTATTTTATTTTCTAGGACTCATATAAATAAATAATATCATGTAATACGGAGCTATATCATGATGTTCGAAAAAACCTCCAAAATAAAATAAACATTTATCAGTAATGTTTTATCCAGTGAATCATTATCATGTAAGAAAAAAATTCTATATGGGACCATTAATAGTTCTAGAATATAATTTATAAAATTTAATTATAATTATGTAGTTGTATTACTATTTTACAAGAACATCAATAATTATAATCACGAGAACTGATCATGAAACCATGAAATAAATGCACCCAAAAACGATTAAAATCACAAACTATTATCAATGAAACAGTCATAAGATATTATAAAATAATAATATATGGTATTATAAATATTATCATAGTTCTGGAATTAGTTTATGACATTATTTAAACGTTTATACAGGATGTAAAAGCATGAACCACTAAAGGGGAGCGCAAGGAAAATGATTTCATAAGCTAATTTCAATTATTTGGGTTAAAATTTTACATATTGATTATTTGATGATACTATTATGTGTGAAAATATTTTGGAATATAATATCTTTTATTTAATCTTTTTATGTGTATTTCTAGTGAATACATATATTTTATTGATTTTATTAATTCCAATTTCATTGAAATGATATTTATAAGAGACTTTCATTTACTAATTATTATGTCAATGTTTTCTTGAAACTCGATTTTATTACATTTTTTTGATTCCTAAAATGGATTCAAAAAATTTATTTTACAATTATTTTATGATTTTGTAATTAATTTTAACACATGTTATATTTTTTTACAAAATGCTTTGAAATTATTCTTTTCCCAGTTTCTAAAAGTTGATCTTTGTGACTTTTCCAAAAAAAATATGAAAGGAATGTGTTTTTGAATTATAAAAAGAGTGGGTTTTCCCTCTGTTATGAAACTTAAATGATTGTATGATTCTTTTACAAATTTTCATGGTTATTTTCAAAGGAAATAGTTTCTTTATGATGTGTGAAGTATTTTGATTTTAAAAGTCATTTTTAAAAATGAAAGGCTACTTTGATATCCAAAATAGATTTTCCTATGAATTTAAAAGTGTTTTTGAAATTATTTAAGATTAAAAGAATAAATTTTTTATTTAAATATAAGTAAAATCATAATTAAATACAAGTTTTCCTAGATAGTGCAATGAACGACCATTACAGCTTAACATGGAGTGTCCTAGGTATTTGGGTGAAATCCCAGTATAGGTTAACATAGGGTGTACCAAATAGCAATAGGAAATCCCATTATAGCCTAAAATGGGGTGGAATAGATATCACTTGAAAACACAATTATATATTAACATACGGTGGCCAAGATAAAACCGGGTTAGCCCATTACAAATTGACATGGGGAGGCCCAGATTGCATAGGTTAAGCCCATAACAGCTTTTGTAAGTGTGAGATGTTTAATGATATACCAATTTACTTAATTATATTTTATATTCATGGTTATTATTTATCATTAAAACTAATTGATTTTAAAAAGGTAAGGTACTAATATTTTGGAAAAGAATATTTCCTTTTTGGAAATAAAAAGGTATGTTTTTATGAAAAATGTTTTTATGGATTTTCACGGGAGTAACATCTTCCCTTCCTTTATGAATATTACTGATATTCATTTCTCATACCATGTTTTAAATTTTTTTCATCAGATATATGGGATATTGGAGACAAGGATGAGAACAATGGGAAAACTCTGAATATTTTATATAAATATAAATAATGTTTTATTTGAAAAAGGATTTTTTTGTGAAATTTTTTGATATTGTGTAAAAGAGTACACTTTTAATTTATTGGTTTTAATTGTAATAGTTGTTATAAATCTCTAAAACTATAATTAAAAAGATAATAGGGAATAAAATAAATTTAATTCGAGTTTAAAATAACAAGAATATATATTGTTTGTGGTCAGGTCCTTATACTTGGTATTAGAATAGTGGTTAGGAAAATTTTGATATTAGGATGTTTTATTTAATGGTTCTATTAAAAGATAATTATATCATAATAGGTTTAAAAGTTTAAGGATAAAATTATTTTCAATGACTTATACACCCCTTTAGTGTTGTAATGTGATGGATTTCTATGAAATTAATGATATTTTTAGATATTATATTTAGAATAGTGATTTATTTAGTTATAAAATATTTAAGGGATAAAGTATCATAGAATTTCCATGGGTATCATCTTTAATATGGATAATTTAATTTTAAAATTTATTAATTAATTTCATGTTTTAATGATTTTATTTTCTACATATCAAGGATTTTTTGAAAAGATGGAAGGAAAGAGATCTTAAAAAATCTTCTTATATCCCCTAGATGATTTCATCATAACTATTATTGTAAAATCTTGTTAAAATTATTTAATTTCTTAGTTAGTATTCTAATCACCTAAAAGAAGTGGTTTGAGTTATCTAACACCTATTGTTTTCAAAAAGAAATTTTCTGGGTCATGGAATCATTTCCACTACTATAAATAAGGCCATTAGCGACCGCCATTGGCGGTCGCTAAAGGGCTTTAGCGGCCGCGCAGCGACCGCCAATGGCGGTCGCTGTTGCCTCGTCGCTAGAGGCCTTTAGCGACCGCCAATGGCGGTCGCTATAGGTGCCCGACAGCTCGGCCTTCAGCGACCGCCTATGGCGGTCGCTATTCTAAAAAAAAAAAATTTTTAAAATTTTTTTTATTGAATTGAATATAAATATATATATATATATGTGTAAAAATATTCATATATATACTATTAAATACAATATTTTAAATATATATATATATATATAATATATTTTAAATGTTTTAATATATATTTAATATATATTTAATATATATATAATATCAAATCATTGTGCTATAATAATTTAAAAACTTCGATTCAAGAAATAATCTCATTTCAGGTCGTTCGGAGCACGTTTGCTCCGAATCGGACCGCCGCACGCCGTTTTGGTGTTTAACGGCGCCGGAAACGCGTTTCCGGCCGCCGCGGTCACACGGCACCTCCGAATGAGGTGCCGTCTGGCCGACCATTTCACAATTCACGCCCCGGATGTTGTCGTACGGTTTCGTGGCATTCGGAGGTCGTTCGGGTGGTTTTGACCCCCCAACGCGCCATTTCATCGCGCGCCGCGCTGCTGAAAACGACACAATCAGACGTGCCGCGCGCACCGCACGTCAGATGGACGTGCGGCCTCCTCCTGCATCTCAGGAATAATATTCCTATCGTTCCCGTGCGGTTTCAGGTCATTCGGAGTACGTTTGCTCCGAATCGGACCGCCGCACGCCGTTTTGGTGTTTAACGGCGCCGGAAACGCGTTTCCGGCCGCCGCGGTCACACGGCACCTCCGAATGAGGTGCCGTCTGGCCGAACATTTCCAAATTCACGCCCCGGATGTTTTCGTACGGTTTCGTGGCATTCGGAGGTCGTTCAGGTGGTTTTGACCCCCCAACGCGCCATTTCAGCGCGCGCCGCGCTGCTGAAAACGACACAATCGGACGTGCCGCGCGCACCGCACGTCCGATTGACGTGCGGACTCCTCCTGCATTTCAGGAATAATATTCCTATCGTTCCCGTGCGGTTTCAGGTCGTTCGGAGCACGTTTGCTCCGAATCGGACCGTCGCACGCCGTTTTGGTGTTTAACGGCGCCGGAAACGCGTTTCCGGCCGCCGCGGTCACACGGCACCTCCGAATGAGGTGTCGTCTGGCCGACCATTTCACAATTGACGCCCCGGATGTTTTCGTACGGTTTCGTGGCATTCGGAGGTCATTCGGGTGGTTTTGACCCCCCAACGCGCCATTTCAGCGCGCGCCGCGCTGCTGAAAACGACACAATCAGACGTGCCGCGCGCACCGCACGTCCGATGGACGTGCGGCCTCCTCCTGCATCTCAGGAATAATATTCCTATGGTTCCCTTGCGGTTTCAAGTCGTTCGGAGCACGTTTGCTCCGAATCGGACCGCCGCACGCCGTTTTGGTGTTTAACGGCGCCAGAAACGCGTTTCTGGCCGCCGCGGTCACACGGCACCTCCGAATGAGGTGCCGTCTGGCCGACCATTTTAAAATTGACGCCCCGGATGTTTTCGTACGGTTTCGTGGCATTCGGAGGTTGTTCGGGTGGTTTTGACACCCCAACGCGCCATTTCAGCGCGCGCCGCAAGGCTGAAAACGACACAATCGGACGTGCCGCGCGCACCGCACGTCCGATGGACGTGCGGCCTCCTCCTGCATCTCAGGAATAATATTCCTATCGTTCCCGTGCGGTTTCAGGTCGTTCGGAGCACGTTTGCTCCGAATCGGACCGCCGCACGCCGTTTTGGTGTTTAACGGCGCCGGAAACGCGTTTCCGGCCGCCGCGGTCACACGGCACCTCCGAATGAGGCGCCGTCTGGCCGACCATTTTACAATTGACGCCCCGGATGTTGTCGTACGGTTTCGTGGCATTCGGAGGTCGTTCGGGTGGTTTTGGGCCCCCAACGCGCCATTTCAGCGCGCGCCGCGCTGCTGAAAACGACACAATCGGACGTGCCGCGCGCACCGCACGTCCGATGGACGTGCGGCCTCCTCCTGCATCTCAGGAATAATATTCCTATCGTTCCCGTGCGGTTTCAAGTCGTTCGGAGCACGTTTGCTCCGAATCGGACCGCCGCACGCCGTTTTGGTGTTTAACGGCGCCAGAAACGCGTTTCCGGCTGCCGCGGTCACACGGCACCTCCGAATGAGGTTCCTTCTGGCCGACCATTTCACAATTCACGCCTCGGATGTTGTCGTACGGTTTCGTGGCATTCGGAGGTCGTTCGGGTGGTTTTGACCCCCCAACGCGCCATTTCAGCGCGCGCCGCGCTGCTGAAAACGACACAATCGGACGTGCCGCGCGCACCGCACGTCCGATGGACGTGCGGCCTCCTCCTGCATCTCAGGAATAATATTCCTATCGTTCCCGTGCGGTTTCAGGTCGTTCGGAGCACGTTTGCTCCGAATCGGACCGCCGCACGCCGTTTTGGTGTTTAACGGCGCCGGAAACGCGTTTCCGGCCGCCGCGGTCACACGGCACCTCCGAATGAGGTGCTGTCTGTCCGAACATTTCAAAATTCACGCCCCGGATGTTGTCGTACGGTTTCGTGGTATTCGGAGGTCGTTCGGGTGGTTTTGACCCCCCAACGCGCCATTTCAGCGCGCGCCGCGCTGCTGAAAACGTCACAATCGGACGTGCCGCGCGCACCGCACGTCCGATGGACGTGCGGCCTCCTCCTGCATCTCAGGAATAATATTCCTATCGTTCCCGTGCGGTTTCAGGTCGTTCGGAGCACGTTTGCTTCGAATCGGACCGCCGCACGCCGTTTTGGTGTTTAACGGCGCCGGAAACGCGTTTCCGGCCGCCGCGGTCACACGGCACCTCCGAATGAGGTGCCGTCTGGCCGACCATTTCACAATTGACGCCCCGGATGTTGTCGTATGGTTTCGTGGCATTCGGAGGTCGTTCGGGTGGTTTTGAGCCCCCAACGAGCCATTTCAGCGCGCGCCGCGCTGCTGAAAACGACACAATCGGACGTGCCGCGCGCACCGCACGTCTGATGGACGTGCGGCCTCCTCCTGCATCTCAGGAATAATATTCCTATCGTTCCCGTGCGGTTTCATGTCGTTCGGAGCACGTTTTCTCCGAATCGGACCGCCGCACGCCGTTTTGGTGTTTAACGGCGCCGGAAACGCGTTTCCGGCCGCCGCGGTCACACGGCACCTCCGAATGAGGTGCCGTCTGGCCGACCATTTCACAATTGACGCCCCGGATGTTGTTGTACTTTTTCGTGGCATTCGGAGGTCGTTCGGGTGGTTTTGACCCCCCAACGCGCAATTTCAGCGCGCGCCGCGCTGCTGAAAACGACACAATCAGACGTGCTGCGCGCACCGCACGTCCGATGGATGTGCGGACTCCTCCTGCATTTCAGGAATAATATTCCTATCGTTCCCGTGCGGGTTCAGGTCGTTCGGAGCACGTTTGCTCCGAATCGGACCGTCGCACGCCGTTTTGGTGTTTAACGGCGCCGGAAACGCGTTTCCGGCCGCCGCGGTCACACGGCACCTCCGAATGAGGTGTCGTCTGGCCGACCATTTCACAATTCACGCCCCGGATGTTGTCGTACGGTTTCGTGGCATTCGGAGGTCGTTCGGGTGGTTTTGACCCCCCAACGCGCCATTTCAGCGCGCGCCGCGCTGCTGAAAACGACACAATCGGACGTGCCGCGCGCACCGCACGTCCGATGGACGTGCGGCCTCCTCCTGCATCTCAGGAATAATATTCCTATGGTTCCCGTGCGGTTTCAGGTCGTTCGGAGCACGTTTGCTCCGAATCGGACCGCCGCACGCCGTTTTGGTGTTTAACGGCGCCGGAAACGCGTTTCTGGCCGCCGCGGTCACACGGAACCTCCGAATGAGGTGCCGTCTGGCCGACCATTTCACAATTGACGCCCCGGATGTTGTCGTACGGTTTCGTGGCATTCGGAGGTCGTTCGGGTGGTTTTGACCCCCCAACGCGCCATTTCAGCGCGCGCCGCGCTGCTGAAAACGACACAATCGGACGTGCCGCGAGCACCGCACGTCCGATGGACGTGCGGCCTCCTCCTGCATCTCAGGAATAGTATTCCTATCGTTCCCGTGCGGTTTCAGGTCGTTCGGAGCACGTTTGCTCCGAATCGGACCGCCGCACGCCGTTTTGGTGTTTAACGGCGCCGGAAACGCGTTTCCGGCCGCCGCGGTCACACGGCACCTCCGAATGAGGTTCCGTCTGGCCGACCATTTCACAATTGACGCCCCGGATGTTGTCGTACGGTTTCGTGGCATTCGGAGGTCGTTCAGGTGGTTTTGAACCCCCAACGCGCCATTTCAGCGCGCGCCACGCTGCTGAAAACGACACAATCGGACGTGCCGCGCGCACCGCACGTCCGATGGACGTGCGGCCTCCTCCTGCATCTCAGGAATAATATTCCTATCGTTCCCGTGAGGTTTCAGGTCGTTCGGAGCACGTTTGCTCCGAATCGGACCGCCGCACGCCGTTTTGGTGTTTAACGGCGCCAGAAACGCGTTTCCGGCCGCCGCGGTCACACGGCACCTCCGAATGAGGTTCCGTCTGGCCGACCATTTCACAATTCACGCCTCGGATGTTGTCGTACGGTTTCGTGGCATTCGGAGGTCGTTCGGGTGGTTTTGACCCCCCAACGCGCCATTTCAGCGCGCGCCGCGCTGCTGAAAACGACACAATCGGACGTGTCGCGCGCACCGCACGTCCGATGGACGTGCGGCCTCCTCCTGCATCTCAGGAATAATATTCCTATCGTTCCCGTGCGGTTTCAGGTCGTTCGGAGCACGTTTGCTCCTAATCGGACCGCCGCACGCCGTTTTGGTGTTTAACGGCGCCGGAAACGCGTTTCTGGCCGCCGCGGTCACACGTTACCTCCGAATGAGGTGCCGTCTGGCCGACCATTTTACAATTGATGCCCCGGATGTTTTCGTACGGTTTCGTGGCATTCGGAGGTTGTTCGGGTGGTTTTGACACCCCAACGCGCCATTTCAGCGCGCGCCGCAAGGCTGAAAACGACACAATCGGACGTGCCGCGCGCACCGCACGTCCGATGGACGTGCGGCCTCCTCCTACATCTCAGGAATGATATTTCTATCGTTCTCGTGCGGTTTCAGGTCGTTCGGAGCACGTTTGCTCCGAATCGGACCGCCGCACGCCGTTTTGGTGTTTAACGGCGCCGGAAACGCGTTTCCGGCCGCCGCGGTCACACGGCACCTCCGAATGAGGTGCCGTCTGGCCGACCATTTCACAATTCACGCCCCGTATGTTGTCGTACGGTTTCGTGGCATTCGGAGGTCGTTCGGGTGGTTTTGACCCCCCAACGCGCCATTTCAGCGCGCGCCGCGCTGCTGAAAACGACACAATCGGACGTGCCGCGCGCACCGCACGTCCGATGGACGTGCGGCCTCCTCCTGCATCTCAGGAATAATATTTCTATCGTTCCCGTGCGATTTCAGGTCGTTCGGAGCACGTTTGCTCCGAATCGGACCGCCGCACGCCGTTTTGGTGTTTAACGGCGCCGGAAACGCGTTTCTGGCCGCCGCGGTCACACGGCACCTCCGAATGAGGTGCCGTCTGGCCTACCATTTCACAATTGACGCCCCGGATGTTGTCGTACGGTTTCGTGGCATTCGGAGGTCGTTCGGGTGGTTTTGACCCCCCAACGCGTCATTTCAGCGCGCGCCGCGCTGCTGAAAACGACACAATCGGACGTGCCGCGCGCACCGCACGTCCGATGGACGTGCGGACTCCTCCTGCATTTCAGGAATAATATTCCTATCGTTCCCGTGCGGTTTCAGGTCGTTCGGAGCACGTTTGCTCCGAATCGGACCGTCGCACGCCGTTTTGGTGTTTAACGGCGCCGGAAACGCGTTTCCGGCCGCCGCGGTCACACGGCACCTCCGAATGAGGTGTCGTCTGGCCGACCATTTCACAATTGACGCCCCGGATGTTGTCGTACGGTTTCGTGGCATTCGGAGGTCATTCGGGTGGTTTTGACCCCCCAACGCGCCATTTCAGCGCGCGCCGCGCTGCTGAAAACGACACAATCAGACGTGCCGCGCGCACCGCACGTCCGATGGACGTGCGGCCTCCTCCTGCATCTCAGGAATAATATTCCTATGGTTCCCTTGCGGTTTCAAGTCGTTCGGAGCACGTTTGCTCCGAATCGGACCGCCGCACGCCGTTTTGGTGTTTAACGGCGCCAGAAGCGCGTTTCTGGCCGCCGCGGTCACACGGCACCTCCGAATGAGGTGCCGTCTGGCCGAACATTTTACAATTGACGCCCCGGATGTTTTCGTACGGTTTCGTGGCATTCGGAGGTTGTTCGGGTGGTTTTGACACCCCAACGCGCCATTTCAGCGCGCGCCGCAAGGCTGAAAACGACACAATCGGACGTGCCGCGCGCACCGCACGTCCGATGGACGTGCGGCCTCCTCCTGCATCTCAGGAATAATATTCCTATCGTTCCCGTGCGGTTTCAGGTCGTTCGGAGCACGTTTGCTCCGAATCGGACAGCCGCACGCCGTTTTGGTGTTTAACGGCGCCGGAAACGCGTTTCCGGCCGCCGCGGTCACACGGCACCTCCGAATGAGGTTCCGTCTGGCCGACCATTTCACAATTGACGCCCCGGATGTTGTCGTACGGTTTCGTGGCATTCGGAGGTCGTTCAGGTGGTTTTGAACCCCCAACGCGCCATTTCAGCGCGCGCCACGCTGCTGAAAACGACACAATCGGACGTGCCGCACGTCCGATGGACGTGCGGCCTCCTCCTGCATCTCAGGAATAATATTCCTATCGTTCCCGTGAGGTTTCAGGTCGTTCGGAGCACGTTTGCTCCGAATCGGACCGCAGCACGCCGTTTTGGTGTTTAACGGCGCCAGAAACGCGTTTCCGGCTGCCGCGGTCACACGGCACCTCCGAACGAGGTTCCTTCTGGCCGACCATTTCACAATTCACGCCTCGGATGTTGTCGTACGGTTTCGTGGCATTCGGAGGTCGTTCGGGTGGTTTTGACCCCCCAACGCGCCATTTCAGCGCGCGCCGCGCTGCTGAAAACGACACAATCGGACGTGCCGCGCGCACCGCACGTCCGATGGACGTGCGGCATCCTCCTGCATCTCAGGAATAATATTCCTATCGTTCCCGTGCGGTTTCAGGTCGTTCGGAGCACGTTTGCTCCGAATCGGACCGCCGCACGCCGTTTTGGTGTTTAACGGCGCCGGAAACGCGTTTCCGGCCGCCGCGGTCACACGGCACCTCCGAATGAGGTGCTGTCTGTCCGACCATTTCAAAATTCACGCCCCGGATGTTGTCGTACGGTTTCGTGGCATTCGGAGGTCGTTCGGGTGGTTTTGACCCCCCAACGCGCCATTTCAGCGCGCGCCGCGCTGCTGAAAACGTCACAATCGGACGTGCCGCGCGCACCGCACGTCCGATGGACGTGCGGCCTCCTCCTGCATCTCAGGAATAATATTCCTATCGTTCCCGTGCGGTTTCAGGTCGTTCGGAGCACGTTTGCTCCGAATCGGACCGCCGCACGCCGTTTTGGTGTTTAACGGCGCCCGAAACGCGTTTCCGGCCGCCGCGGTCACACGGCACCTCCGAATGAGGTGCCGTCTGGCCGACCATTTCACAATTGACGCCCCGGATGTTGTCGTACGGTTTCGTGGCATTTGGAGGTCGTTCGGGTGGTTTTGAGCCCCCAACGCGCCATTTCAGCGCGCGCCGCGCTGCTGAAAACGACACAATCGGACGTGCCGCGCGCACCGCACGTCCGATGGACGTGCGACCTCCTCCTGCATCTCAGGAATAATATTCCTATCGTTCCCGTGCGGTTTCATGTCGTTCGGAGCACGTTTTCTCCGAATCGGACCGCCGCACGCCGTTTTGGTGTTTAACGGCGCCGGAAACGCGTTTCCGGCCGCCGCGGTCACACGGCACCTCCGAATGAGGTGCCGTCTGGCCGACCATTTCACAATTGACGCCCCGGATGTTGTCGTACTTTTTCGTGGCATTCGGAGGTCGTTCGGGTTGTTTTGACCCCCCAACGCGCAATTTCAGCGCGCGCCGCGCTGCTGAAAACGACACAATCAGACGTGCTGCGCGCACCGCACGTCCGATGGACGTACGGACTCCTCCTGCATTTCAGGAATAATATTCCTATCGTTCCCGTGCGGTTTCAGGTCGTTCGGAGCACGTTTGCTCCGAATCGGACCGTCGCACGCCGTTTTGGTGTTTAACGGCGCCGGAAACGCGTTTCCGGCCGCCGCGGTCACACGGCACCTCCGAATGAGGTGTCGTCTGGCCGACCATTTCACAATTCACGCCTCGGATGTTGTCGTACGGTTTCGTGGCATTCGGAGGTCGTTCGGGTCGTTTTGACCACCCAACGCGCCATTTCAGCACGCGCCGCGCTGCTGAAAACGACACAATCGGACGTGCCGCGCGCACCGCACATCCGATGGACGTGCGGCCTCCTCCTGCATCTCAGGAATAATATTCCTATGGTTCCCGTGCGGTTTCAGGTCGTTCGGAGCACGTTTGCTCCGAATCGGACCGCCGCACGCCGTTTTGGTGTTTAACGGCGCCGGAAACGCGTTTCTGGCCGCCGCGGTCACACGGCACCTCCGAATGAGGTGCCGTCTGGCCGACCATTTCACAATTGACGCCCCGGATGTTGTCGTACGGTTTCGTGGCATTCGGAGGTCGTTCGGGTGGTTTTGACCCCCCAACGCGCCATTTCAGCGCGCGCCGCGCTGCTGAAAACGACACAATCGGACGTGCCGCGAGCACCGCACGTCCGATGGACGTGCGGCCTTCTCCTGCATCTCAGGAATAATATTCCTATCGTTCCCGTGCGGTTTCAGGCCGTTCGGAGCACGTTTGCTCCGAATCGGACCGCCGCACGCCGTTTTGGTGTTTAACGGCGCCGGAAACGCGTTTCCGGCCGCCGCGGTCACACGGCACCTCCGAATGAGGTTCCGTCTGGCCGACCATTTCACAATTGACGCCCCGGATGTTGTCGTACGGTTTCGTGGCATTCGGAGGTCGTTCAGGTGGTTTTGAACCCCCAACGCGCCATTTCAGCGCGCGCCACGCTGCTGAAAACGACACAATCGGACGTGCCGCGCGCACCGCACGTCCGATGGACGTGCGGCCTCCTCCTGCATCTCAGGAATAATATTCCTATCGTTCCCGTGAGGTTTCAGGTCGTTCGGAGCACGTTTGCTCCGAATCGGACCGCCGCACGCCGTTTTGGTGTTTAACGGCGCCAGAAACGCGTTTCCGGCCGCCGCGGTCACACGGCACCTCCGAATGAGGTTCCGTCTGGCCTACCATTTCACAATTCACTCCTCGGATGTTGTCGTACGGTTTCGTGGCATTCGGAGGTCGTTCGGGTGGTTTTGACCCCCCAACGCGCCATTTCAGCGCGCGCCGCGCTGCTGAAAACGACACAATCGGACGTGCCGCGCGCACCGCACGTCCGATGGACGTGCGGCCTCCTCCTGCATCTCAGGAATAATATTCCTATCGTTCCCGTGCGGTTTCAGGTCGTTCGGAGCACGTTTGCTCCTAATCGGACCGCCGCACGCCGTTTTGGTGTTTAACGGCGCCGGAAACGCGTTTCCGGCCGCCGCGGTCACACGGCACCTCCGAATGAGGTGCCGTCTGGCCGACCATTTCCAAATTCACGCCCCGGATGTTTTCGAACGGTTTCGTGGCATTCGGAGGTCGTTCGGGTGGTTTTGACCCCCCAACGCGCCATTTCAGCGCGCGCCGCGCTGCTGAAAACGTCACAATCGGACGTGCCGCGCGCACCGCACGTCCGATGGACGTGCAGCCTCCTCCTGCATCTCAGGAATAATATTCCTATCGTTCCCGTGCGGTTTCAGGTCGTTCGGAGCACGTTTGCTCCGAATCGGACCGCCGCACGCCGTTTTGGTGTTTAACGGCGCCGGAAACGCGTTTCCGGCCGCCGCGGTCACACGGCACCTCCGAATGAGGTGCCGTCTGGCCGAACATTTTAAAATTGACGCCCCGGATGTTGTCGTACGGTTTCGTGGCATTCGGAGGTCGTTCGGGTGGTTTTGAGCCCCCAACGCGCCATTTCAGCGCGCGCCGCGCTGCTGAAAACGACACAATCGGACGTGCCGCGCGCACCGCACGTCCGATGGACGTGCGGCCTCCTCCTGCATCTCAGGAATAATATTCCTATCGTTCCCGTGCGGTTTCAAGTCGTTCGGAGCACGTTTGCTCCGAATCGGACCGCCGCACGCCGTTTTGGTGTTTAACGGCGCCGGAAACGCGTTTCCGGCCGCCGCGGTCACACGGCACCTCCGAATGAGGTGCCGTCTGGCCGACCATTTCACAATTGACGCCCCGGATGTTGTCGTACTTTTTCGTGGCATTCGGAGGTCGTTCGGGTGGTTTTGACCGCCCAACGCGCCATTTCAGCGCGCGCCGCGCTGCTGAAAATGACACAATCGGACGTGCCGCGCGCACCGCACGTCCGATGGACGTGCGGCCTCCTCCTGAATCTCAGGAATAATATTTCTATCATTCCCGTACGGTTTCAGGTCGTTCGGAGCACGTTTGCTCCGAATCAGACCGCCGCACGCCGTTTTGGTGTTTAACGGCGCCGGAAACGCGTTTCCGGCCGCCGCGGTCACACGGCACCTCTGAATGAGGTGCCGTCTGGCCGACCATTTCACAATTCACGCCCCGGATGTTGTCGTACGGTTTCGTGGCATTCGGAGGTCGTTCGGGTGGTTTTGACCCCCCAACGCGCCATTTCAGCGCGCGCCGCGCTACTGAAAACGACACAATCGGACGTGCCGCGCGCACCGCACGTCCGATGGACGTGCGGCCTCCTCCTGCATCTCAGGAATAATATTTTTATCGTTCCCGTGCGGTTTCAGGTCGTTCGGAGCACGTTTGCTCCGAATCGGACCGCCGCACGCCGTTTTGGTGTTTAACGGCGCCGGAAACGCTTTTCCGGCCGCCGCAGTCACACGGCACCTCCGAATGAGGTGCCGTCTGCCGACCATTTCACAATTGACGCCCCGGATGTTGTCGTACGGTTTCGTGGCATTCGGAGGTCGTTCGGGTGGTTTTGACCCCCCAACGCGCCATTTCAGCGCGCGCCGCGCTGCTGAAAACGACACAATCGGACGTGCCACGCGCACCGCACGTCCGATGGACGTGCGGCCTCCTCCTGCATCTCAGGAATAATATTTCTATCGTTCCCGTGCGGTTTCAGGTCGTTCGGAGCACGTTTTCTCCGAATCGGACCGCCGCACGCCGTTTTGGTGTTTAACGGCGCCGGAAACGCGTTTCCGGCCGCCGCGGTCACACGGCACCTCCGAATAAGGAGCCGTCTGGCCAACCATTTCACAATTGACGCCCCGGATGTTGTCGTACGGTTTCGTGGAATTCGGAGGTCGTTCGGGTGGTTTTGACCCCCCAACGCGCCATTTTAGCGCGCGCCGCGCTGCTGAAAACGACACAATCGGACGTGCCGCGCGCACCGCACGTCCGATGGACGTGCGGCCTCCTCCTGCATCTCAGGAATAATATTTCTATCGTTCCCGTGCGGTTTCAGGTCGTTCGGAGCACGTTTGCTCCGAATCGGACCGCCGCACGCCGTTTTGGTGTTTAACGGCGCCGGAAACGCGTTTCCGGCCGCCGCGGTCACACGGCACCTCCGAATGAGGTTCCGTCTAGCCGACCATTTCACAATTCACGCCTGGATGTTGTCGTACGGTTTCGTGGCATTCGAAGGTCGTTCGGGTGGTTTTGACCCCCCAACGCGCCATTTCAGCGCGCGCCGCGCTGCTGAAAACGACACAATCGGACGTGCCACGCGCACCGCACGTCCGATGGACATGCGGCCTCCTCCTGCATCTCAGGAATAATATTTCTATCGTTCCCGTGCGGTTTCAGGTCGTTCGGAGCACGTTTGCTCCGAATCGGACCGCCGCACGCCGTTTTGGTGTTTAACGGCGCCGGAAACGTGTTTCCGGCCGCCGCGGTCACACGGCACCTCCGAATGAGGTGCCGTCTGGCCGACCATTTCACAATTGACGCCCCGGATGTTGTCGTACGGTTTCGTGGCATTCGGAGGTCGTTCGGGTGGTTTTGACCCCCCAACGCGCCATTTCAGCGCGCGCCGCGCTGCTGAAAACGACACAATCGGACGTGCCGCGCGCACCGCACGTCCGATGGACGTGCGTCCTCCTCCTGCATCTCAGGAATAATATTCCTATCGTTCCTGTGTGGTTTCAGGTCGTTCGGAGCACGTTTGCTCTGAATCGGACCGCCGCACGCCGTTTTGGTGTTTAACGGCGCCAGAAACGCGTTTCCGGCCGCCGCGGTCACACGGCACCTCCGAATGAGGTGTCGTCTGGCCGACCATTTTACAATTCACGCCCCGGATGTTTTCGTACGGTTTCGTGGCATTCGGAGGTCGTTCGGGTGGTTTTGACCCCCCAACGCGCCATTTCAGCGCGCGCCGCGCTGCTGAAAACGACACAATCGGACGTGCCGCGCACCGCACGTCCGATGGACGTGCGGCCCCCTCCTGCATCTCAGGAATAATATTCCTATCGTTCCCGTGCGGTTTCAGGTCGTTCGGAGCACGTTTGCTCCGAATCGGACCGCCGCACGCCGTTTTGGTGTTTAACGGCGCCGGAAACGCGTTTCCGGCCGCCGCGGTCACACGGCACCTCCGAATGAGGTGCCGTCTGGCCGACCATTTCAAAATTCACGCCCCGGATGTTGTCGTACGGTTTCGTGGCATTCGGAGGTCGTTCGGGTGGTTTTGACCCCCCAACGCGCCATTTCAGCGCGCGCCGCGCTGCGGAAAACGGCACAATCGGACGTGCCGCGCGCACCGCACGTCCGATGGACGTGCGGCCTTCTCCTGCATCTCAGGAATAATATTCCTATCGTTCCCGTGCGGTTTCAGGTCGTTCGGAGCACGTTTGCTCCGAATCGGACCGCCGCACGCCGTTTTGGTGTTTAACGGAGCCGGAAACGCGTTTCCGGCCGCCGCGGTCACACGGCACCTCCGAATGAGGTGCCGTCTGGCCGACCATTTCACAATTGACGCCCCGGATGTTGTCGTACGGTTTCGTGGCATTCGGAGGTCGTTCGGGTGGTTTTGACGCCCCAACACGTCATTTCAGCGCGCGCCGCGCTGCTGAAAACGACACAATCGGATGTGCCGCGCGCACCGCACGTCCGATGGACGTGCGGCCTCCTCCTGCATCTCAGGAATAATATTCCTATCGTTCCCGTGCGGTTTCAGGTCGTTCGGAGCACGTTTGCTCCGAATCGGACCGCACGCCGCGGTCACACGGCACCTCCGAATGATGTGCCGTCTGGCCGACCATTTCACAATTGACGCCCCAGATGTTGTCGTACGGTTTCGTGGCATTCGGAGGTCGTTCGTGTGGTTTTGACCCCCCAACGC
Source organism: Viscum album (assembly GCA_963277665.1). Lineage (NCBI taxonomy): Eukaryota > Viridiplantae > Streptophyta > Magnoliopsida > Santalales > Viscaceae > Viscum > Viscum album. The sequence continues at coordinate 96,477 of CAUJRU010001688.1, forward strand.
GCCATTTCAGCGCGCGCCGCGCTGCTGAAAACGACACAATCGGACGTGCCGCGCGCACCGCACGTCCGATGGACGTGCGGCCTCCTCCTGCATCTCAGGAATAATATTTCTATCGTTCCCGTACGGTTTCAGGTCGTTCGGAGCACGTTTGCTCCGAATCAGACCGCCGCACGCCGTTTTGGTGTTTAACGGCGCCGGAAACGCGTTTCCGGCCGCCGCGGTCACACGGCACCTCCGAATGAGGTGCCGTCTGGCCGACCATTTCACAATTCACGCCCCGGATGTTGTCGTACGTTTTCGTGGCATTCGGAGGTCGTTCGGGTGGTTTTGACCCCCCAACGCGCCATTTCAGCGCGCGCCGCGCTGCTGAAAACGACACAATCGGACGTGCCGCGCGCACCGCACGTCCGATGGATGTTCGGCCTCCTCCTGCATCTCAGGAATAATATTGATATCGTTCCCGTGCGGTTTCAGGTCGTTCGGAGCACGTTTGCTCCGAATCGGACCGCCGCACGCCGTTTTGGTGTTTAAGGGCGCCGGAAACGCGTTTCCGGCCGCCGCGGTCACACGGCACCTCCGAATGAGGTTCCGTCTGGCCGACCATTTCACAATTGACTCCCCTGATGTTGTCGTACGGTTTCGTGGCATTCGGAGGTCGTTCGGGTGGTTTTGACCCCCCAACGCGCCATTTCAGTGCGCGCCGCGCTGCTGAATACGACACAATCGGACGTGCCGCGCGCACCGCACGTTTGATGGACGTGCGGCCTCCTCCTGCATCTCAGGAATAATATTTCTATCGTTCCCGTGCGGTTTCAGGTCGTTCGGAGCACGTTTGCTCCGAATCGGACCGCCGCACGCCGTTTTGGTGTTTAACGGCGCCGGAAACGCGTTTCCGGCCGCCGCGTTCACACGGCACCTCCGAATGAGGTGCCGTCTGGCCGACCATTTCACAATTGACGCCCCGGATGTTTTCGTACGGTTTCGTGGCATTCGGAGGTCGTTCGGGTGGTTTTGACCCCGCAACGCACCATTTCAGCGCGCGCCGCGCTGCTGAAAACGACACAATCGGACGTGCCGCGCGCACCGCACGTCCGATGGACGTGCGGCCTCCTCCTGCATCTCAGGAATAATATTCCTATCGTTCCCGTGCGGTTTCAGTTCGTTCGGAGCACATTTTCTCCGAATCGGACCGCCGCACGCCGTTTTGGTGTTTAACGGCGCCGGAAACGCGTTTCCGGCCGCCGCGGTCACACGGCACCTCCGAACGAGGTGCCGTCTGTCCGACCATTTCAAAATTCACGCCCCGGATGTTGTCGTACGGTTTCGTGGCATTCGGAGGTCGTTCGGGTGGTTTTGACCCCCCAACGCGTCATTTCAGCGCGCGCCGCGCTGCTGAAAACGACACAATCGGACGTGCCGCGCGCACCGCACGTCCGATGGACGTGCGGACTCCTCCTGCATTTCAGGAATAATATTCCTATCGTTCCCGTGCGGTTTCAGGTCGTTCGGAGCACGTTTGCTCCGAATCGGACCGTCGCACGCCGTTTTGGTGTTTAACGGCGCCGGAAACGCGTTTCCGGCCGCCGCGGTCACACGGAACCTCCGAATGAGGTGTCGTCTGGCCGACCATTTCAAAATTGACGCCCCGGATGTTGTCGTACGGTTTCGTGGCATTCGGAGGTCATTCGGGTGGTTTTGACCCCCCAACGCGCCATTTCAGCGCGCGCCGCGCTGCTGAAAACGACACAATCAGACGTGCCGCGCGCACCGCACGTCCGATGGACGTGCGGCCTCCTCCTGCATCTCAGGAATAATATTCCTATGGTTCCCTTGCGGTTTCAAGTCGTTCGGAGCACGTTTGCTCCGAATCGGACCGCCGCACGCCGTTTTGGTGTTTAACGGCGCCAGAAACGCGTTTCTGGCCGCCGCGGTCACACGGCACCTCCGAATGAGGTGCCGTCTGGCCGACCATTTAACAATTGACGCCCCGGATGTTTTCGTACGGTTTCGTGGCATTCGGAGGTTGTTCGGGTGGTTTTGACACCCCAACGCGCCATTTCAGCGCGCGCCGCAAGGCTGAAAACGACACAATCGGACGTGCCGCGCGCACCGCACGTCCGATGGACGTGCGGCCTCCTCCTGCATCTCAGGAATAATATTCCTATCGTTCCCGTGCGGTTTCAGGTCGTTCGGAGCACGTTTGCTCCGAATCGGACCGCCGCACGCCGTTTTGGTGTTTAACGGCGCCGGAAACGCGTTTCCGGCCGCCGCGGTCACACGGCACCTCCGAATGAGGTTCCGTCTGGCCGACCATTTCACAATTGACGCCCCGGATGTTGTCGTACGGTTTCGTGGCATTCGGAGGTCGTTCAGGTGGTTTTGAACCCCCAACGCGCCATTTCAGCGCGCGCCACGCTGCTGAAAACGACACAATCGGACGTGCCGCGCGCACCGCACGTCCGATGGACGTGCGGCCTCCTCCTGCATCTCAGGAATAATATTCCTATCGTTCCCGTGAGGTTTCAGGTCGTTCGGAGCACGTTTGCTCCGAATCGGACCGCCGCACGCTGTTTTGGTGTTTAACGGCGCCAGAAACGCGTTTCCGGCTGCCGCGGTCACACGGCACCTCCGAATGAGGTTCCTTCTGGCCGACCATTTCACAATTCACGCCTCGGATGTTGTCGTACGGTTTCGTGGCATTCGGAGGTCGTTCGGGTGGTTTTGACCCCCCAACGCGCCATTTCAGCGCGCGCCGCGCTGCTGAAAACGACACAATCGGACGTGCCGCGCGCACCGCACGTCCGATGGACGTGTGGCCTCCTCCTGCATCTCAGGAATAATATTCCTATAGTTCCCGTGCGGTTTCAGGTCGTTCGGAGCACGTTTGCTCCGAATCGGACCGCCGCACGCCGTTTTGGTGTTTAACGGCGCCGGAAACGCGTTTCCGGCCGCCGCGGTCACACGGCACCTCCGAATGAGGTGCTGTCTGTCCGAACATTTCAAAATTCACGCCCCGGATGTTGTCGTACGGTTTCGTGGCATTCGGAGGTCGTTCGGGTGGTTTTGACCCCCCAACGCGCCATTTCAGCGCGCGCCGCGCTGCTGAAAACGTCACAATCGGACGTGCCGCGCGCACCGCACGTCCGATGGACGTGCGGCCTCCTCCTGCATCTCAGGAATAATATTCCTATCGTTCCCGTGCGGTTTCAGGTCGTTCGGAGCACGTTTGCTCCGAATCGGACCGCCGCACGCCGTTTTGGTGTTTAACGGCGCCGGAAACGCGTTTCCGGCCGCCGCGGTCACACGGCACCTCCGAATGAGGTGCCGTCTGGCCGACCATTTCACAATTGACGCCCCGGATGTTTTCGTACGGTTTCGTGGCATTCGGAGGTCGTTCGGGTGGTTTTGAGCCCCCAACGCGCCATTTCAGCGCGCGCCGCGCTGCTGAAAACGACACAATCGGACGTGCCGCGCGCACCGCACGTCCGATGGACGTGCGGCCTCCTCCTGCATCTCAGGAATAATATTCCTATCGTTCCCGTGCGGTTTCATGTCGTTCGGAGCACGTTTTCTCCGAATCGGACCGCCGCACGCCGTTTTGGTGTTTAACGGCGCCGGAAACGCGTTTCCGGCCGCCGCGGTCACACGGCACCTCCGAATGAGGTGCCGTCTGGCCGACCATTTCACAATTGACGCCCCGGATGTTGTCGTACTTTTTCGTGGCATTCGGAGGTCGTTCGGGTGGTTTTGACCCCCCAACGCGCAATTTCAGCGCGCGCCGCGCTGCTGAAAACGACACAATCAGACGTGCTGCGCGCACCGCACGTCCGATGGACGTGCGGACTCCTCCTGCATTTCAGGAATAATATTCCTATCGTTCCCGTGCGGTTTCAGGTCGTTCGGAGCACGTTTGCTCCGAATCGGACCGTCGCACGCCGTTTTGGTGTTTAACGGCGCCGGAAACGCGTTTCCGGCCGCCGCGGTCACACGGCACCTCCGAATGAGGTGTCGTCTGGCCGACCATTTCACAATTCACGCCCCGGATGTTGTCGTACGGTTTCGTGGCATTCGGAGGTCGTTCGGGTGGTTTTGACCCCCCAACGCGCCATTTCAGCGCGCGCCGCGCTGCTGAAAACGACACAATCGGACGTGCCGCGCGCACCGCACGTCCGATGGACGTGCGGCCTCCTCCTGCATCTCAGGAATAATATTCCTATGGTTCCCGTGCGGTTTCAGGTCGTTCGGAGCACTTTTGCTCCGAATCGGACCGCCGCACGCCGTTTTGGTGTTTAACGGCGCCGGAAACGCGTTTCTGGCCGCCACGGTCACACGGCACCTCCGAATGAGGTGCCGTCTGGCCGACCATTTCACAATTGACGCCCCGGATGTTGTCGTACGGTTTCGTGGCATTCGGAGGTCGTTCGGGTGGTTTTGACACCCCAACGCGCCATTTCAGCGCGCGCCGCGCTGCTGAAAACGACACAATCGGACGTGCCGCGAGCACCGCACGTCCGATGGACGTGCGGCCTCCTCCTGCATCTCAGGAATAATATTCCTATCGTTCCCGTGCGGTTTCAGGTCGTTCGGAGCACGTTTGTTCCGAATCGGACCGCCGCACGCCGTTTTGGTGTTTAACGGCGCCGGAAACGCGTTTCCGGCCGCCGCGGTCACACGGCACCTCCGAATGAGGTTCCGTCTGGCCGACCATTTCACAATTGACGCCCCGGATGTTGTCGTACGGTTTCGTGGCATTCGGAGGTCGTTCAGGTGGTTTTGAACCCCCAACGCGCCATTTCAGCGCGCGCCACGCTGCTGAAAACGACACAATCGGACGTGCCGCGCGCACCGCACGTCCGATGGACGTGCGGCCTCCTCCTGCATCTCAGTAATAATATTCCTATCGTTCCCGTGAGGTTTCAGGCCGTTCGGAGCACGTTTGCTCCGAATGGGACCGCCGCACGCCGTTTTGGTGTTTAACGGCGCCAGAAACGCGTTTCCGGCCGCCGCGGTCACACGGCACCTCCGAATGAGGTTCCGTCTGGCCGACCATTTCACAATTCACGCCTCGGATGTTGTCGTACGGTTTCGTGGCATTCGGAGGTCGTTCGGAGCACGTTTGCTCCTAATCGGACCGCCGCACGCCGTTTTGGTGTTTAACGGCGCCGGAAACGCGTTTCCGGCCGCCGCGGTCACACGGCACCTCCGAATGAGGTGCCGTCTGGCCGACCATTTCAAAATTCACGCCCCGGATGTTTTCGTACGGTTTCGTGGCATTCGGAGGTCGTTCGGGTGGTTTTGACCCCCCAACGCGCCATTTCAGCGCGCGCCGCGCTGCTGAAAACGTAACAATCGGACGTGCCGCGCGTACCGCACGTCCGATGGACGTGCGGCCTCCTCCTGCATCTCAGGAATAATATTCCTATCGTTCCCGTGCGGTTTCAGGTCGTTCGGAGCACGTTTGCTCCGAATCGGACCGCCGCACGCCGTTTTGGTGTTTAACGGCGCCGGAAACGCGTTTCCGGCCGCCGCGTTCACACGGCACCTCCGAATGAGGTGCCGTCTGGCCGACCATTTTACAATTGACGCCCCGGATGTTGTCGTACGGTTTCGTGGCATTCGGAGGTCGTTCGGGTGGTTTTGAGCCCCCAACGCGCCATTTCAGCGCGCGCCGCGCTGCTGAAAACGACACAATCGGACGTGCCGCGCGCACCGCACGTCCGATGGACGTGCGGCCTCCTCCTGCATCTCAGGAATAATATTCCTATCGTTCCCGTGCGGTTTCAAGTCGTTCGGAGCACGTTTGCTCCGAATCGGACCGCCGCACGCCGTTTTGGTGTTTAACGGCGCCGGAAACGCGTTTCCGGCCGCCGCGGTCACACGGCACCTCCGAATGAGGTGCCGTCTGGCCGACCATTTCACAATTGACGCCCCGGATGTTGTCGTACTTTTTCGTGGCATTCGGAGGTTGTTCGGGTGGTTTTGACCCCCCAACGCGCCATTTCAGCGCGCGCCGCGCTGCTGAAAATGACACAATCGGACGTGCCGCGCGCACCGCACGTCCGATGGACGTGCGGCCTCCTCCTGAATCTCAGGAATAATATTTCTATCGTTCCCGTACGGTTTCAGGTCGTTCGGAGCACGTTTGCTCCGAATCAGACCGCCGCACGCCGTTTTGGTGTTTAACGGCGCCGGAAACGCGTTTCCGGCCGCCGCGGTCACACGGCACCTCTGAATGAGGTGCCGTCTGGCCGACCATTTCACAATTCACGCCCCGGATGTTGTCGTACGGTTTCGTGGCATTCGGAGGTCGTTCGGGTGGTTTTGACCCCCCAACGCGCCATTTCAGCGCGCGCCGCGCTACTGAAAACGACACAATCGGACGTGCCGCGCGCACCGCACGTCCGATGGACGTGCGGCCTCCTCCTGCATCTCAGGAATAATATTTTTATCGTTCCCGTGCGGTTTCAGGTCGTTCGGAGCACGTTTGCTCCGAATCGGACCGCCGCACGCCGTTTTGGTGTTTAACGGCGCCGGAAACGCATTTCCGGCCGCCGCGGTCACACGGCATCTCCGAATGAGGTGCCGTCTGCCGACCATTTCACAATTGACGCCCCGGATGTTTTCGTACGGTTTCGTGGCATTCGGAGGTCGTTCGGGTGGTTTTGACCCCCCAACGCGCCATTTCAGCGCGCGCCGCGCTGCTGAAAACGACACAATCGGACGTGCCACGCGCACCGCACGTCCGATGGACGTGCGGCCTCCTCCTGCATCTCAGGAATAATATTTCTATCGTTCCCGTGCGGTTTCAGGTCGTTCGGAGCACGTTTGCTCCGAATCGGACCGCCGCACGCCGTTTTGAGGTTTAACGGCGCCGGAAACGCGTTTCCGGCCTCCGCGGTCACACGGCACCTCCGAATAAGGAGCCGTCTGGCCGACCATTTCACAATTGACGCCCCGGATGTTGTCGTACGGTTTCGTGGCATTCGGAGGTCGTTCGGGTGGTTTTGACCCCCCAACGCGCCATTTTAGCGCGCGCCGCGCTGCTGAAAACGACACAATCGGACGTGCCGCGCGCACCGCACGTCCGATGGACGTGAGGCCTCCTCCTGCATCTCAGGAATAATATTTCTATCGTTCCCGTGCGGTTTCAGGTCGTTCGGAGCACGTTTGCTCCGAATCGGACCGCCGCACGCCGTTTTGGTGTTTAACGGCGCCGGAAACGCGTTTCCGGCCGCCGCGGTCACACGGCACCTCCGAATGAGGTTCCGTCTAGCCGACCATTTCACAATTCACGCCTGGATGTTTTCGTACGGTTTCGTGGCATTCGGAGGTCGTTCGGGTGGTTTTGACCCCCCAACGCGCCATTTCAGCGCGCGCCGCTTTGCTGAAAACGACACAATCGGACGTGCCACGCGCACCGCACGTCCGATGGACATGCGGCCTCCTCCTGCATCTCAGGAATAATATTCCTATCGTTCCCGTGCGGTTTCAGGTCGTTCGGAGCACGTTTGCTCCGAATCGGACCGCCGCACGCCGTTTTGGTGTTTAACGGCGCCGGAAACGCGTTTCCGGCCGCCGCGGTCACACGGCACCTCCGAATGAGGTGCCGTCTGGCCGACCATTTTACAATTGACGCCCCGGATGTTGTCGTACGGTTTCGTGGCATTCGGAGGTCGTTCGGGTGGTTTTGACCCCCCAACGCGCCATTTCAGCGCGCGCCGCGCTGCTGAAAACGACACAATCGGACGTGCCGCGCGCACCGCACGTCCGATGGACGTGCGGCCTCCTCCTGCATCTCAGGAATAATATTCCTATCGTTCCCGTGTGGTTTCAGGTCGTTCGGAGCACGTTTGCTCTGAATCGGACCGCCGCACGCCGTTTTGGTGTTTAACGGCGCCAGAAACGCGTTTCCGGCCGCCGCGGTCACACGGCACCTCCGAATGAGGTGTCGTCTGGCCGACCATTTTACAATTCACGCCCCGGATGTTGTCGTACGGTTTCGTGGCATTCGGAGGTCGTTCGGGTGGTTTTGACCCCCCAACGAGCCATTTCAGCGCGCGCCGCGCTGCTGAAAACGACACAATCGGACGTGCCGCGCACTGCACGTCCGATGGACGTGCCGCGTACCGCACGTCCGATGGACGTGCGGCCCCCTCCTGCATCTCAGGAATAATATTCCTATCGTTCCCGTGCGGTTTCAGGTCGTTCGGAGCACGTTTGCTCCGAATCGGACCGCCGCACGCCGTTTTGGTGTTTAACGGCGCCGGAAACGCGTTTTCGGCCGCCGCGGTCACACGGCACCTCCGAATGAGGTGCCGTCTGGCCGACCATTTCAAAATTCACGCCCCGGATGTTGTCGTACGGTTTCGTGGCATTCGGAGGTCGTTCGGGTGGTTTTGACCCCCCAACGCGCCATTTCAGCGCGCGCCGCGCTGCTGAAAACGGCACAATCGGACGTGCCGCGCGCACCGCACGTCCGATGGACGTGCGGCCTTCTCCTGCATCTCAGGAATAATATTCCTATCGTTCCCGTGCGGTTTCAGGTCGTTCGGAGCACGTTTGCTCCGAATCGGACCGCCGCACGCCGTTTTGGTGTTTAACGGAGCCGGAAACGCGTTTCCGGCCGCCGCGGTCACACGGCACCTCCGAATGAGGTGCCGTCTGGCCGACCATTTCACAATTGACGCCCCGGATGTTGTCGTACGGTTTCGTGGCATTCGGAGGTCGTTCGGGTGGTTTTGACGCCCCAACACGCCATTTCAGCGCGCGCCGCGCTGCTGAAAACGACACAATCGGATGTGCCGTGCGCACCGCACGTCCTATGGACGTGCGGCCTCCTCCTGCATCTCAGGAATAATATTCCTATCGTTCCCGTGCGGTTTCAGGTCGTTCGGAGCACGTTTGCTCCGAATCGGACCGCACGCCGCGGTCACACGGCACCTCCGAATGATGTGCCGTCTGGCCGACCATTTCACAATTGACGCCCCAGATGTTGTCGTACGGTTTCGTGGCATTCGGAGGTCGTTTGGGTGGTTTTGACCCCCCAACGCGCCATTTCAGCGCGCGCCGCGCTGCTGAAAACGACACAATCGGACGTGCCGCGCGCACCGCACGTCCGATGGACGTGCGGCCTCCTCCTGCATCTCAGGAATAATATTTCTATCGTTCCCGTGCGGTTTCAGGTCGTTCGGAGCACGTTTGCTCCGAATCAGACCGCCGCACGCCGTTTTGGTGTTTAACGGCGCCGGAAACGCGTTTCCGGCCGCCGCGGTCACACGGCACCTCCGAATGAGGTGCCGTCTGGCCGACCATTTCACAATTCACGCCCCGGATGTTGTCGTACGTTTTCGTGGCATTCGGAGGTCGTTCGGGTGGTTTTGACCCCCCAACGCGCCATTTCAGCGCGCGCCGCGCTGCTGAAAACGACACAATCGGACGTGCCGCGCGCACCGCACGTCCGATGGATGTGCGGCCTCCTCCTGCATCTCAGGAATAATATTTATATCGTTCCCGTGCGGTTTCAGGTCGTTCGGAGCACGTTTGCTCCGAATCGGACCGCCGCACGCCGTTTTGGTGTTTAACGGCGCCGGAAACGCGTTTCCGGCCGCCGCGGTCACACGGCACCTCCGAATGAGGTTCCGTCTGGCCGACCATTTCACAATTGACTCCCCTGATGTTGTCGTACGGTTTCGTGTCATTCGGAAGGTCGTTCGGGTGGTTTTGACCCCCCCAACGCGCCATTTCAGCGCGCGCCGCGCTGCTGAATACGACACAATCGGACGTGCCGCGCGCACCGCACGTTTGATGGACGTGCGGCCTCCTCCTGCATCTCAGGAATAATATTTCTATCGTTCCCGTGCGTTTCAGGTCGTTCGGAGCACGTTTGCTCCGAATCGGACCGCCGCACGCCGTTTTGGTGTTTAACGGCGCCGGAAACGCGTTTCCGGCCGCCGCGTTCACACGGCACCTCCGAATGAGGTGCCGTCTGGCCGACCATTTCACAATTGACGCCCCGGATGTTTTCGTACGGTTTCGTGGCATTCGGAGGTCGTTCGGGTGGTTTTGACCCCGCAACGCGCCATTTCAGCGCGCGCCGCGCTGCTGAAAACGACACAATCGGACGTGCCGCGCGCACCGCACGTCCGATGGACGTGCGGCCTCCTCCTGCTTCTCAGGAATAATATTCCTATTATTCCCGTGCGGTTTCAGTTCGTTCGGAGCACATTTTTTTCCGAATCGGACCGCCGCACGCCGTTTTGGTGTTTAACGGCGCCGGAAACGCGTTTCCGGCCGCCGCGGTCACACGGCACTTCCGAACGAGGTGCCGTCTGTCCGACCATTTCACAATTCACGCCCCGGATGTTGTCGTACGGTCTCGTGGCATTCGGAGGTCGTTCGGGTGGTTTTGACCCCCCAACGCGCCATTTCAGCGCGCGCCGCGCTGCTGAAAACGACACAATCGGACGTGCCGCGCGCACCGCACGTCCGATGGACGTGCGGCCTCCTCCTACATCTCAGGAATAATATTTCTATCGTTCTCGTGCGGTTTCAGGTCGTTCGGAGCACGTTTGCTCCGAATCGGACCGCCGCACGCCGTTTTGGTGTTTAACGGCGCCGGAAACGCGTTTCCGGCCGCCGCGGTCACACGGCACCTCCGAATGAGGTGCCGTCTGGCCGACCATTTCACAATTGACGCCCCGTATGTTGTCGTATGGTTTCGTGGCATTCGGAGGTCGTTCGGGTGGTTTTGACCCCCCAACGCGCCATTTCAGCGCGCGCCGCGCTGCTGAAAACGACACAATCGGACGTGCCGCGCGTACCGCACGTCCGATGGACGTGCGGCCTCCTCCTGCATCTCAGGAATAATATTTCTATCGTTCCCGTGCGATTTCAGGTCGTTCGGAGCACGTTTGCTCCGAATCGGACCGCCGCACGCCGTTTTGGTGTTTAACGGCGCCGGAAACGCGTTTCCGGCCGCCGCGGTCACACGGCACCTCCGAATGAGGTGCCGTCTGGCCGAAAATTTCACAATTCACGGGGGTGCGGGGGGTGCGGGGGGGGGGGGGGGGGGGGGCTGTACGGGGGTGCTGGGGGCTGTACGGGGTGGCGGGGGGTTGTACGGAGGTGCGGGGGGGCTGTACGGGGGTGCGGGGGGCTGTACGGGGGTGCGGGGGGCTGAACGGGGGTGCGCGGGGGGGGGGGGGGGGCTGTACGGGGGTGGCGGGGGGCAGTACGGGGGTTCGGGGGGCTGTACGGGGGTGCGGGGGGCTGTACGGGGGTGCGGGGGGGCTGTACGGGGGTGCGGGGGGGGGGGGGGGGGGGGGGCTGTACGGGGGTGGCGGGGGGCTGTACGGGGGTTCGGGGGGCTGTACGGGGGTGCGGGGGGGGGGGGGGGGGCTGTACGGGGGTGCGGGGGGCTGTATGGGGGTGGCGGGGGCCTGTACGGGGGTGGCGGGGGGCAGTACGGGGGTGCGGGGGGATGTACGGGGGTGCGGGGGGGGGGGGGGGGGGGCTGTACGGGGGTGGGGGGGGGGCTGTACGGGGGTGCGGGGGGGGGGGGGGGGGGCTGTACGGGGGTGCGGGGGGCTGTACGGGGGTGCGGGGGGGGGGGGGGGGGGGGGGCTGTACGGGGGTGCGGGGGGCTGTACGGGGGTGCGGGGGGGGGGGGGTGTACGGGGGTGGCGGGGGGCAGTACGGGGGTTCGGGGGGTTGTACGGGGGTGCGGGGGGCTGTACGGGGGTGCGGGGGGGGGGGGGGGCTGTACGGGGGTGCGGGGGGGCTGTACGGGGGTGCGGGGGGCTGTACGGGGGTGCGGGGGTGGCTGTACGGGGGTGCGGGGGGCTGTACGGGGGTGCGGGGGGCTCTCCGGGGGTGCAAAGGTCATCCCATTGATTACAAAAGTGAAAAATAAAAGTGATAACATCTAATTAATACATATTTCTTTTATCGATACCATACAAAAATTTATAAAAAATATATTGGATAATACATAATCTATAATATCAGATTTATTGATCTGTTGGAATTAGTTCGACTTTTTCAAATGTAGAATCATTCAAGATTATCTGATCAAAAACTCAATATGTGTATAAAATATTTAAAAGACCACCATGGATGGTAATAATGCATTACTTAAATGAATAAATACAGTACATCAATGTCAACCCTACCAGTAAAAACAAAAAACATATCTCGTGAATATATGGTGCGTCACGCGTTGCCATCACTGTTACCTCCTTCTGGTGGGCCAGGTGCCTACAACAAATAAACATTATAAATATTTTAATAACAAAAATAATTTAAATTAAATAAAAAATACAGTATATACCTGCGTCGTATGATCCCCTGTACCATCAGCTCGACGCACATATTCCCGCAGTGCTCTAACCTCAGCTGTCAATTGCGCATTTGTCTCCTCGGAAGCGCGCAGCCGTGCCTCAAAATCTGACATCTGCTGTGTCATATGAGCAACAGCAGGACCGACAACCGCAGTGCGTGACACTACAGAACGAGGAATCCCTGCTCCATAGGTCAAACTATAGCCATGCCCGTCCCGACCAATAATGCGATGAAAGATCTCATCCCGTCGCATGGGAAGCTGTCGCTGGTCCTCTGGCAGATGTCCTAACTCAGCTTCAAATTGATCCTGTGAAATATTTAAATATATATAAATATATATATGTTAATATAAAGATTTATGTAATTATTGGTAAGTACAGACACTTACTATCAATGCTGCAACCTCTGGATCATTGCGATCACGAGTCCTTATCCACACCGACATTTTATCAGTTGCTGCACCTTGCCCTCGCAACTGTATATTAAAAGAATATAAACACAAAACCATATTAATTAATAAATTAAAAAGTGAATAATATATACCTCATGTCGGATCTGAGACACGTGACGAGTCCCGAGCCTGTGAGCTGGTCCCTGCAACGCTCGATTCTCCGAATGGCGTGTTGACACCTCCTACATTCAATTCATTCAAATTTCAAACAAATCACATATTCTTGAAAATATATATACAGCAAAATAATTAATATACAAACCGCAACACCCTCAGTAGACCAATATGCAACCAAGTCACGCCACTGAGCTGGGAGGACACCTCTCGGGACTTTTTCCAAAATGTCAGGGGCACCCACATTTGGTACCCAGTGGTCCCTCTTCACTTTGCCTTTATAATCTTTCCACAGCTTACGGCATTTGCTCATACACACGGGCCGAAACTCTTCAGGGCATACTTTCAAATTTTGCTATAATGAAAATAATCAAACATATTAGTATTATTTATAAATAGAAAATAAAGTAAAATTATTTTCTTACCTGAACCTCCCTCCATAGACGATCTAATGTGTCCTGAGGGATAGAAGCCCAATCACGCGTGGTCAATGGAAATCGATGTGGGTCACGTATGATATGACCCAGCTGACGAATAAATGCCGGGGCATTCGGTCCCACGGGATGAAATACCTCATCAAATGAAACATCTATCGTCGTGTCAGAATTCCATGCTAATATGCCACGACCAGGGCCTCTCCTGCGAGAGGAAGAAGCAGCCGAGTCTGATCCTGTTGAAAACAATTTTATATATAAATTGACAAATGTTATATATATATATATATATATATGTTAATTACATAAATAATATAGATAATGACTGTCAAACATACCTCGACCCTGAGACGTAGATGCCTCAGATGGATGATGTGGATTTTCTGCCTCTTCCCCTGACATGTCTACAATCATACAAAATATCAGTAATGAGTCCAAAGTGTTTAAAAGATAAATTGGATTGTTCTTAATAAATCAAACTTGTACAACTGTTAATAAAAAAAAATGGATTGAATAATTAGTTGTAAATGAATTTTAAAAAATCAGAAAGTTAATCAACCTAAATATTTATGACTGAATTAACTTACAAAAGTGAGGATTAAAACTTATAAGGATTTATAAAATGATTAGATAATTTATGATATCCTAGGACATTCTACTGAATAGCGGGAAAACAATTATACCTTTCATTAAGCATGCAAATCGACCGTTTCTCCTTCAACAGCTGCTCTGACCCAATAAATATCTTCTTCACGTTGAACTACGGTATGTTGATCAAGTTGTTGGTAAACAAACGGAACAGTCTCGGGTTCATCTTCTTCAAATAAAAACACTCCTCACCGAGACATTTTGACAACAACTTGACAACTTGGATCCGAAGGCAAAGTAACGAAGAATACTTGTTCCGCTTGTGATGTCAAGATGAAAGGTTCATTCTCAACTCGTTCATTATTTCTGTATAACATGTAGTTAAAATTCACCAATGAAAACTGATATTGATCGACTTTACATCCACGCACTGGATCAACCCAATTACACTTTAACAATATGTACTTCAAACCGTGTGTGTATACAACTTCAATGATGTCTATCAATTGACCATAGTAATAACCAGAATCGACAAAGGGACAACCGATTCCACTGTTTTGTGTTGCTCCTTTGTCGTCAACATCTTTAATGCGAAATCGAAAACCATTAGCATCAATAGCTTTATAACGACGAGCGGTTATAGATGGACCCTCATCCAGTTGGATAAATACTTCAGGTAACGTGGGGTCCCCTAACTCCCTCAGCTTACGAACCTACATAATTTATAAAAATCAATACTGATATATGCAGAAAGAATTAGTTTAATACTTCACTCATAATGAAAATCAATTTATACATACATAATCCTTGAACCAATCATGAAATGCCGCATAATGAGATTGTTGAATTTGCAACTCAGTCACACGATGCATCTCTTCTTTTATCTCATTAATGTGTTTCCTGCAAATGATTACGCGATGTTTAAAAGATCAACTTATGCAAAGAAAACATGTAAAAGTTATACAAGCACATTGATAAGATACTTACTGCATTAATGGTGCAACTGATGGAGTATTGAACAAGATATATCGATGTGCTTGTATCCACTCGATGTTGTCCATATCAAATGTGGTTCCTTCTCCAACTAGACCATCATGAATTCGAGAGGGCTTATCTAATTTTGTTTCAACATCCGTAAGATATTCTGCACAAAAGGTAGTACACTCGTCCATCAACTAACCATTGGCTATTGATGCCTCTGGACGAGCTCTGTTGCGTACAAATCTTTTCAATGTACTCAAATACCGTTCAATAGGATACATCCACCTGAATTGCACTGGACCAGCAGCCATTACTTCATCAGTTAGGTGCACTGTTAAGTGGACCATAACATCGAAAAATGAGGGGGGGAAAAGTTTCTCAAAGTGACAAAGCGTAAGTACAATTCGGTCCTGCAAACTTTTTAAATCACTCATTCGTTGATTTCTTGAACAAAGCTGTCTAAAAAAATTACTCATCTCAATCAAGGGCTGAACAACATTGGGGGATAAACAATCAAAAATTGCGATTGGAATCAACTGCTGAAGTAATATGTGATTGTCATGACTTTTCAACCCTTGCAATGTCTTGCTCGTCAGATTCACACACTTTGAAATATTAGAAGAGTAACCATCAGGCACCTTGACCATCTTCAAAATGGAAAGAAATGTCTCTTTCTCCTCTGTAGTCATCGAATACTGTGCAGCAGGCATATATTCCTTGTTTCCCTCAGCTAACTGTAAATGCAACTGTTTCCTTAAACCCATTTCTTCCAAATCACGGCGTGCATTAACATGGTCCTTTGACTTTCCACTGACACCTAAAATGTTCCACAATATGTTATCACAAACATTTTTTTCAATGTGCATGACATCCAAATTATGCCTCAACATGTTAGTTTTCCAATACGGAAGACTATAAAAAATACTTTTCTTTTTCCAATTGTGACTGCGCTGCCTACCCGCAGCACGAATATTACGTACTGGAGGAGCCACCAAATCCTGAATTTCATATACCGTGCGGATGTTTTCTTCCTCAATCTGCGATAACATTTCGACTCCTGTCATGATCTTTGGTGCTGGGCTGAACTCTCTAGAACCATCAAATGCCACTCTGTCCTTTCTGAACCTGTGCTGGGGAGGGAGAAAACGCCTGTGACCCATGTATGCCCATTTTTTGAAATGTTTAAGCCATACAGATTTTTTACTTTTATTGCAACAAGGGCAAGCAAATTCCCCTTTCGTACTCCAGCCTGATAAATTTGCATAAGCTAGGAAGTCATTGATTTTCCACAATAAAGCTGCATGCAGTTTGAACATTTCATTCGTTTCGCAGTCATAAGTCATCACACCATCGCCCCAAAATTCATTCAACTCATCAATCAATGGCTGAAGGTAAACATCAATCTTATCCTTCGGACTTTTAGGTCCATCAATAAGAGTGGAAAGTAATATAAATTTTGCTTCATACAAAGCCACGGAGGAAGATTATATGGAACCAACACCACGGGCCATGTGCTATGAGTTGCACCAACCATAGACTTGAATGGATTGAAACCATCTGCTGCCAATCCCAATCGGACATTACGAACATCTTTAGCAAAGTCGGGATGTCTCTTATCAAAATCCTTCCATGCATGAGAGTCTGCCGGGTGGGTTAACATGTCACTTTCATGAACTCTTTCTGCATTCCATCTCATTAAATTAGAAACTTTAGATGACATAAAAAATATTTTCAACCTCGGTTTAAGGGGAAAGTAACGCATTTGCTTTACGGAAATCGGTTTCCCCTGTATCGCAATCTGACTTTGATGAGTCTTATTTCCCCTGTTCTCTTTCCACCTGGAAGCGCCACAAACCGTACAGATATCCAAATGAGTAGTTTCATTTCTAAACAACATATAGTTGTTTGCACATGCATCTATAGTCTCATATGTAAAACCTAAGTTCTCTGTCAACTTACGAGCATAGTAATACGACTCAGGAATCTTAGCGTCGACAGGAAGAACTTTTTTCAATAAAACCAAAAGCATGTCGAATGATGTGTCTGACCAATTGTTCAAAGTCTTCAAATGCAACAACTCCACGATGAACGACAGTTTATTGTAAGAAGTACATCCAGGATATAATTCTGTTTTCGCATGATCAAGTACTTCATAAAACCTCCTCGAATCACGATCTGCACCAGAGCGAAGATTTATCTCACCGGTCTCAAGATTCTGGATGTCAATTCCTTCAGGATCAAACCCACGTACCATTTCAGTAAGCATTTCATGCATTGGATCAATCATCCTTGCATCAACATCCATATGAGCTGCATCTGTATTTTGACAACGAACATATTCTTCTCCATGACGAGTCCAACTCTTATAATTTTTCAGAAATCCATTAAAGAAAAGGTGCTCCCTCACAGTATCTCGTGTGAATTGATATCTGTTAGCACATTTTCTACATGGAAAACTAATATAGTCACTTTCAAATCCTCTCGTGAAGTCAATAAACTGCATAATGCCATTGAAATATTCTCTAGACGTTCGATTTGGAAGATCAATCCAACTCTTATCCATAATAATATCTGTATAACAAACATTTACACAATACTTATTACATTTACATTTTTCAAATCAACTATATTCAAAATAAATATTAACCATTTTTTTATGAACCATTGATAAAATAATAATGTAACTGAAAGCTCATGTTACCTGATTGAGCTACAAACCTGAAAGGGAGGGGAGCCGAAGGCGGTGCTGCGAGGGAGAGGAGGCAGCGAAGGGGAGCCGGAGCCAAAGGCGGTGCGGCAAGGGAGGGGACGGGCGGCGACGGCGGCGGGGAGCTGGAGGAGAGGAGGCGGTGAGGGGACGGGGGACGGGTAGCGAGGGGGGGGGGTGTCCGGGGTCGGGGGGGGGGGGGGGGGGGGGGGGCTGTCCGAGGTGCGGGGAGGGGTGTCCGGGGTGTCGGGGGCCTGTCAGGGGTGCGAGCAGGGGTGTTCGGGGTGCGGGGGTGTCCGGGGTGCGGGGGAGGGGGGGGGGCTGTCTGGGGTGCAGGGGGGCTGTCGGGGGTGCAGGGTGGGGTGTCCGGGGTGCGGGGGGCCTGTCCGGGGTGCGGGGGGGGGGGGGGGGCTGTCTGGTTTCAGAGGGGGGGGGGGTGTCCGAGTGCGGGGGGGGGGGGGGGCTGTCCGGGGTGCGGGGGGGCTGTCCGGGTTCAGAGGGGGGTGTCCGAGTGTAGGGGGGGGGGGGGCTGTCCGGGGTGCGGGGAGGCGTCCGGGGTGCGGGGGGCGGTCCGGAGTGTGCGAGGGGGGGGGGGGGCTGTTCGGGGTGCGCGGAGGCGTCCGGGGTGCGGGGGGCGGTCCGGAGTGCGCGGGGGGGGGTGCTGTCCGAGGTGCGGGGAGGCGTCCGGGGTGCGGGGGGCGGTCTGGAGTGCGCGCCGGGGGCTGTCCGGGGTGCGGGTGCCGTCCGGGGTGGGGGGGGGGGAGGGCCGAGAGGCCGGAGGGCGGCGGCCGGAGGCCCGAGGGCGGAGGGCGGCGGCCGGAGGCCGGATGGCAGGCGGCGGGGGAGGCCGGGCGGCGGGGGAGGCCGGGCGGCGGGGGAGGCCGGGCGGCGGGGGAGGCCGGGCGGCGGGGGAGGGGAGGGTGGCGCGAGGGAGGGCGGCGAGGGAGGGTTAGGGTGAGGGAGATCGAGGGAGAGGGCGCGAGGGGGGGGGGGGCGCAGAAACCCCCCGAAAGTTTTTAGGCAGCTTAGCGACCGCCATTGGCGGTCGCTAATGGTGAGCTATAGCGACCGCCAATGGCGGTCGCCCGAGTCTGGGGGGATCCAATGCCCCCTTTTCTAGTAGTGTTCCCATTTAATTCAAGATATCAACGCTTACATATCTCTCAAAAAGTGAAATACCAGGAGTGGAGTAAACATATACCATTTGAATGTTTGAGAAAATTTAGAATAATGAAGGGAGTATCAATGATATATTGAAATATTGATTTAATGTATGAATTATATTCTTATCCATAATGTATAGAACATTTTATGATTGATATTTATGTGTCATAAAGATATAATTCACATCTTTGATTATAGAAATGAAGTTTTTAGGAATATCTTTATGAATCATTTTTAATGGATTTAGAAGGATGGTTGGTGAAGTTTTTGTTTATGTATTGAGTTTTCAAATTTATGATACTATGGTATTTTACAAATATTGTGGGAATCATGGAACTCCTATGTATTTTTCAATAGCAGGTTTTATTTTTATAAATCTGGAAACATATGTTTGATGGAATCAATACCATTGAAAAGGGGTAAAATGGTGATAAATTTTTAAGGTACATGTGACCCTTAATTTTATATGAAAAATATTACTTGAAGAAAAAACCCTATAATTTTTATGGAAATAAGGTTATAGGAATTAGTATTATTTTTTGTTTACATGATCTTGAAATTTTAGGTAATTATGGGTTCTTAATTTGTAGGATATAAAATGAATGGATTTAGATAACCATTAAGGTTAAAATATATTAAGCTTATTTTTATGTATTTTTTGATAATTTTATAAGTATTATATTAATATAATTTTAGAAAAAACAACCCAAACGATGGGCATCTTACAAGGCTATGGTGATTGAACCCACAATCGAAGGGTGATAAGGGTGTATAGCCTAAAAATAGTCCACATGAAGTCTTGGTTAGTATGAATTTATCTTTTTAAGTTAAATTTTTTTTTTGGATAAATAAAAAATTTGATTTAATAACTCATATTTTATCTAATAGATATCCATGGGATTGTAAAATTATATGGGGATTAATTGATTAATGTTATTTCGAAAGACGTTTTCTATTATGGGTACCCTACATGATCAAGGTAAAACAAATTTTACGTGATTTTATTTGTGGGATACAGTTTGAAATATTTTCTAAATTAATATATGATTTTATTGTGACATTATGGTGATTTATGAAATGGTTAGCTTACCTGATGATTTTGTGATTTATGAAATTACATTTTTGGAATGAGACATTATGATCGATTGATTTTATTTTGGTAGGAAAATGTAAAAATTTTCTTTGCAGTATGTGGGATAAAATGGTTATAAATTTTTGGGTTTCAATATTAGTCTAGACTATTTTGATGAATTTTAAGGGTATTTATTTATTGAATGATCATTGTTTAACTTTGGGTATTTACTATTAAATTTGGGGATTAAACAAGTTTTTCATCATATACTGGTTTATTATTCTTTGGGAGTTATCTGATATTTTAGAGATCATTTTTATTTTTGTTAATCATTGAATATAATATATTTATATAGCTATAAAATTATTTATTTTTGATTTATTGGAGTTTATTCTAATCCATCATTTTTTAGAATTTCCAAATGGCCCAAAGGCCTTCATTTTAATTAATTTTTGATAACCCCTCTTTCAAGGGATGAGGGGGAACCCTTACAAGGCTCGTAATATTAGTTATTACTTGGACTATATGCTTAAGAGGCACTAAAAGACCCTAAGGTCTTATGGAATTTAAATAGAATATAACTAAAAGGAACTTCCCCTCCCCAACTTTGGCATTGTGATGGTATCTCTCCACCTTTACATAACTGTCTAGATAAGCTTCTTGTGCAAGCACATGCTGGCCCCGATGGCATATCTATACCCTAGAATTCTTCCAAATCCATTGGTTCTACTATGGTGAGTGCACCTACTCTAAATCCTCTAATGGGGATTATTTTTTTTAGAGCCTATCTGGGGAAACTGCATGTGGCCTGAATGCCATTAGGTGGACCGAAGCTCATAAAGGTGGCCCAAAATCCCTAATAATCAAAGGCCTTGGTGTAACTAAGTCCTTAAGGACTCCAATCCCGAACCGGTTGCCCAAGGATAATAGTTTTGGCTTCTATTGTACCGAACGATACCTATTACAGTACCAACTACAATATCTACTACAAATCCTACACAGTGCCTACTAAAGAAATGCTACATTACTGCTATTTTACCCTCAGAAAATATGCCTCTTCCTGGTTTCAAACCTGGATCTAGTGGATGCACTTAAGGATACCTCACCAACTGGGTTGTGGCTCATGTGCTATTATAATTCATCTTTAATAATCAACATTTACTTAAAAGGTGATTTTGTGCTGGAAATTGATTAAAGGACGAAATTATACTTATAAATTAAGTATGTTTACTTATGTTTTTATTCTAGTTAGTAAAATAACTCCTCAATTTTAGGAAAATTTTTCTGAAACAAAAATAATTTCTGTTTACTTCTATCAATGTCATTTCGACCCATAATATATTTATAGTATTGTGTTGGTTAACATTCCCATGATAACATACTATATCACACTATATTAGTCTTTTAGAATTGTTTTTATCTTCCATTTATATGTTTTCTTACATGGAAACCTTGTATATGATATCTTAGGTGACCTTCATAGATTCCATTATCAGTTTTCAAGTGGATGTTTTATTGACCCATTTCTTCGATGAGGGATTTCAACAAAGGTGTATTGAAAAATTAAAACTCCTAGTTTCTTTATCTCGAGTTGAAATTGTGAGTAATAATTTACTTAATGGGGGGGAATAGAGAATTTAACATCAGGAGTTTTTTGAAAAAACTATTCTTCATTGTCAAAGAAGATAAACCACATCAAGCATAATCTAACGACTAAATATTAATATTTAAATGTGACAGTTATCACCGAGCCATTGTAATGGGACAAAATAATGATATTATCAAAATTATGAAAACATAGTCTAGGAATGTTTATAAAAATAGTTATTTGGTTAAAAATTACATATAAATGAAAATAGAAACCAGTTGAATATAAAGGATGTGTTTTTGTAAACAAATATCCCCATAATGAAATTTTATCTTAATAAATTGAATTAATAATTATTAGTTAAAGATAATAATGAAATTAATATTATATTTATTCAATAGAATTTATTTAAATTCATCTAATATGTTTTATATACTTAAGATTAGAATAAATCCCTTCTAATCATAAAAATCAAAATTTTTCTAAAAACAAGATTTCCCACCTTTTGATGGAGCACTTTTTTTAAATTTAAATGTTATGAATTTTTTGAATTTTATTTGAAAAAATTAAATTCATTTTTAAAATAGTAATATCAATATTATTTAATGGTGAAATTTTTCTATTTTTTGAAGAAGACTATTTTTTATGAATAGAGAATAAATATTCAGTTTTAATTGGAAACCAGTTTTTTTAATTTATTTATACAGTAAAATTATATTTAAAATTGGTTTTAAAGTATAAATAGTTCAATTATACATAAATAAAAACAAATTATGTCATTTTAATCAATTTATCTAAGAAATCAGATATAAAAACATTTATATGTTTTGGACATTTCACTTTTAAAACCCTCTTTTTCATTTTGTTTGATGGATTTTTTTAAATATAATTTTTCCAATTCTGGGAATTAAATTTGGAAAAATTTATTCCACATTTTGAATAATAAGGTATAAATTATATTTTATGTTCAATTTTATTGTTTAGGTTTAAACATGTTGTTTTGGTAAAAAAATTATTTAACGCGGTATAGGTAAAAAATAGGATGGGTTAAAGTTGAAAAGTGTAAAGGATTAACATGCCTAAGAATTACAACATTTAATGGTTGGTTGAGGTATTTATCAATCCTATAAATCCTATACAACATTAATTAATAGTATAATTCCTTCAAATTAATTCCAACTCAATGTGGTTGGCATTAAAAATAAAATAATCATTATTTTAATCACACACACCCACCTCTCCTCAAGTATAAATACCACCCTCACCATACTATTTCAACTAAAAAGCCACCTAAATCCTAAAATATCTAACCAAACTTCTCCTTATCACTCTACCCACTTCTATGTAATTTTTGTTGTTGGGCACGTATTGTCTCAACAATACTATATAAATATTACTAATTTTGATGATCACAAAATAATCTTATTCTTTTTACTAATGATATTACATTAAGAGTATTTTAAGAAATTTATATTCTTTATAGTACTTATTTTAGAATTATATTCATGATTATTATTCATGTGTAATGTTTCTAAAAGTGTTTGAAATGATCTTAAGCATGTTCTGGAAACACTGTTCATAACAAACTTTGAAGAACGTAACTTAAGGAACATATTATATATTTGTATTAAACCTTATGTTGAAATATCAGAAAATATAGTTAATCAACACTATGTTGACAGAAATGTATTGATAAGGAATCTTATGTTTGGATGAAACCATACGTTTGAAAAAGAGAAAAAGTCTGGTTAATGAACTCTATATAAGTATGGAACCTCACATTTGAGGAGAAAACATAGGGTTCATCAACCTTACTTTTTGGATCAAATTTACATTGTCAAACTTACTTTTGGTGAATGAAATATATGTGGTTAAACCCTATGTTTGAAAATTTTTCATTTTGTGGAGGAACCTTACGTTTAAATTTTTATCACTGGAGATTTAAATTTACAATTTTATCATAGTTTCATGCAACGATCTTTGCAAAATAATAGGCTGATTTAAATCATTATTTTGAATGATTCAAAGATCATTATAATTTATTCAATAAATCGTATTAAGAAGATAAATTATTTTATATTCTTAAGGTGAGTTACGACTACTCAGAGCTATCTCAAGAATTTTAATTCTTATGATTTATCAAGCAATTTTCATGGATCTCGAATTTATAAAGAAGTCTCTCTACATTATATATTCTATCAGTGTATTTGTTCTATTTATGTGTGTATTATTAAAAGAAGAATATATATATATATATATCTAGATATATAATGAGCCATATATTGCAACACATATTTTTTAATTGAAACTGCATTATTGTGAAGATCTTTTATAGTTATAATACAATAATCGATCAGACACTATTTTCTACAAAAGAGGCTACAGTGGAGATATACGGGTGATGAATATTGTATTTTATTTAAGTCTGCTAATGCTATTCGTTTATATTTTTACTTAAAGATTTATTGCAACTGGATCACTTCAGAGCTGTTCTTTCTTGTAAAAACTCTTTTATGAAGAAGTAGATCCATCTACAGTTTGTTTCTGTTTTAACTATAATGTTAAAATAGATACCTTTTTAATAAAATATTTTTTGGTGTTTCAACTACTCCTACTCAGTTGTGGTGGAGTATCAGCTTCCCAATCTAAGATGTGGTTTTCAGTTCTCTCTTAATGAACCAGAATGCTCTGTTTTTAGCCTTATTTGTAAAGGTGTCAACTTCCTGCACTCAGTTGTGGATTGGTCTTATGACATAAGGATCTGACTTGTGAAATTCACCAAAATTGTATAGTGGGTAATTGGTGGAGTGGACTAGGGTATATTTATTCAAATAACCAATATAAATATAATTGTTTGGTATTTATGTTTTATCCACTTCTCATAATTTCATAGAGAATATAAACACTGCTTATTTGCATAAACATCAATAGACTTCAAAAGGAAAAATTGTGAAAGATTTTAAATGGGTTAAAAAGGCACAATTCTCCCCCTCTTGTGTATATTTTTATATTTTGACCCAACAATATGTACAAAATGATAGATTTTGGAAATATTTATAACAATATAAAAGTGTAAAGGTCTATTCAATGATGGAAATGACTAGTCAGAGAGAAGGAATGTTAATGGTTCGTGATCCTTATTTCTATGGTGAAAACTATGGATTCTGGAAATCAACGATGATTATCTTTTTGAATAATTTGGGATTCAAAGTCTACTCTAAGATCATTACTCCTTATATATTTCTTGAAAATTCTACAACTTATACTTCTATTACAGAGGATGAGTATGACATGGATTCTAAAACCATGAATGATATTATCTGTGGTCTTGGACCAGATAAATTCAAAAATGTCTCATAATGTCACACTGGTTATTAAATATGGAAACCATTGTAGTTTCATATTAAAGGACGACCAATATAAGAAAAATGAGGTATAAAACAACAAAGTTGAAATATGATACATTCAAGAATGTTTGATAGAGAAATTATATCTCATATGAATGAAAGTATTACAGAGATTAATAATAATAATATAGACTTAGGTGATCATATCAAAAAATAAGATTAATCTTTGAATGTAGTTAGAGTACTACCTACTAAATGAAATGGTATATTATCTACAATTTGACATTTATCACATATAAAAAATCTAAAAACGATATAATTAATTGCTACACTGATGATGTATGAAGCTGAAATATAAGATGGAGATGAAGATAAAAAAATCTTATTGAAAAAGGATAATATTTCTCTAAAGATAACATATCAGAATCAATGAAAACTAATAAATCAATAAGTCATAGAAGAAAATAATTTAGATACATGTGATTCTGAAATGGTACTGGCTCAATTATCTAGAACGTTCAACATGTTTTATATGAAGAAAATAAGATTTAGAAAACCCTTCAAGAGGAATGAGAAAGACTAAAGGGATGTCAGATACTATAAATGAAAGAAGATAGGTTATATAAGACCTAATAGTCCTCAGCTAAAAGGTGAAAATAGAAAGAGAGAAAATACATATCAGAAAAATGATGATTATGAACATATAGGAAAAAGAGAAATGAATGATACCTGGATTGTTTCTAAAGACTCAATAAGCTCATAAAAACATGATTTAGAAAAGGAAGAGTCAAATATAAAATCAAATATGTGTTTCATGTAAGATGAATATAAGGTACAATCCTATTATTCATCTAATTCTAATTATGATTCTAATTCACATTTTTCAAATAATAAAATTCCTTCCTATAGAAAAATTTTGGAAGGAAAATATGACTCTTTTTTAAATAAACACAAATACTTAAATAATATTCACAATTCTATTTTAGGAGAATGATATGCCTTACTTAAACAACATCAAGATTTAATTTAATAATTTAACTCATCTACCACAAACTGTGTTGATCCAAAAAATAATATTAAAGCATTACAAGATAAAGTAGAAACTTATAAAAGTGATGCTCTCTTCATTACAAAAGTATAAAATATCTTGAATGAAATTCTTGGTAAAAATGTTATTTGGAAAAAAAGATTTGGTATAGGTTGTAAGGGTGAAAAATCTAAACTTTATATCAATTATTTTGTTCCTAACTCAAAAATAGTTACTTGTCATTTTTTTGGAACATAAGGACACATAAAAGTAATTACTATTTATGAAAACCTCAAATAAGTGGAATTAAAAAGGATTTTATTTCAAATAGGTTATCAGAATAAAATGTTATTAGTTATGAAAAAAAAGTAGATCTATATTCCCATATATCTGCTAGCTAACACTTCTGGACCCAAGAGAATGTGGGTACCAAAACAAACTCTTGTTTAAATTTCTTATACATGAAATAAGTCATAGAAAAAGAAAATATACATGGTATATGGATAGTGTATGCTCTATGAATATGAGTGGAAACTAATCACACCTCAATACACTAAGTCTAATATATGGAGGTCTAGTCAATTTTGGTGATAATAAAAAAGAAAAGATAATTGGACTTGGAACTATTGGAGATCCAAAATCAGTCTCAATCAATAAAGTAATATACATACAAGGGTTGAAGAATAATCTAATAATCATAACTTAAAAATGTGATGATGGATATTATGGTTATTTTTATAATAATAACTAGACTGTATTTAAATTTAAACTCTTTATGTTTAAATCACCTAGAACTAATAATGTTATACTTTGGATTTAAATTACTTATGTAAATATAAAGTTAATTGTTTGACTGATAAAATAAACGAGTCTTTGATATGAAATAGAGGAATGGTAATTGTATAAATAAGCTTCACACAAATTATCTAAGAAACAGTTATTTTCTTATTTACTTAG
>CAUJRU010001689.1:0-123233 GCA_963277665.1 Viscum album
TCATGATGACTCTCACATCATTTATTATGGAGAGATCAATGTTGATGATGGTGAGATCTTCTACGAGAGACCTGTGGAGATCCATGACAGCAAAGGTAAGGTGTTTCGCGGGAATTATACCCCCTCAGTTCATGTCTTGCGGTGACACGGTTGCATATAAGAGTGTTCTTGGGAATGTGAGTCGTATATACGTGATTAACAACCTGAGTTGTTTAATGTTTAAATATTTTCATGTAATGATGTACACTTTGTGGTTTTGGACATTTCATGTTTATGATATGGATTTATTTGGTTTCTTCTTGTGGCTTTCTATCTTTTGAGATGTATCTTGGTGGGAGGTTGTTCAGACCCCATTTCGGTTTACCTTTATGGGGGGTTTGAATTCTCTTAGATGATAATGTTTTGAGAGGTATCTGAGGTAATGGCCCGAACCACTCTGTTCTATTCCCATCATGGAATCTGGTGGTTGATGTGTTTTGGGAGTATAAGGTGACTCATCCAAAACATTTTTCCAAATTTCCATTTCTGTGAACAATTTTTCATGTTTTATGAACAGTGTCATAGTGTTTCAACGTTTTTGTCTCATAGTTAGTGTCTCAGAGTTACTATCAAACAGTTACTATCTCAGAGTTACTGTCACAGAGTTACTGTCTCAATGTTACTTTCTCAAAGTTATTGTATTACTGTTACTTTCTTAGAGTTACTCTCTCACAGTTAATTACTCACAGTTACTCTCTTACAGTTATTGTCACACACTTACTGTCTCGTAGTTACTATCTCATAGTTACAATCTCAGAGTTACTATCTCGGAGTTACTATCTCATTGTTACTGTCTCAAAGTTACTGTCTCTTGATTACTATATCAAAGTTTCGGTCACTCAGTTACTGTCTCACAGTTAGTGTATCACATTAACTGTCTCAAAATTACTCTCTCACAGATACTATCTCACATTAACTATCTCACAGTTACTGTCTCTAAGTTACTGTCTCATAAATAGTGTTTCCCATAATGATTCATATTACCTTTCCCAAATTTACAGATTTTTCTAGTTTCAGCAATTTAATGTTTTCTTTGACCGAAAATGAATTTAGGGCCTTGTTTAATGGGCTTATGGCCAAATAAAATCCCATAACTAGTATATTACTTATCCTAAGGCTTGAGATGCTTTTACTAGGTCAAACCACATGGTTTTATGTGATCCTCTTTTTAATTGAAAATCTAGTGTATCTTAAACCGATACTCTGTTAAATCATATGAAGGGATGAGATATCTTCCTCCCTTGTTCTTTATCCATGTTCTCAGGTGTGAGACACTCGAACATTTCTTTCCTTACCATAGGAATCAGGAGATAAAACTTTTACCCATTGATTTTTCCCTCGATGTTCTTATTACTGCAAGTTCAACCCCTCTCTTGATTCAACCAAGCAGTATCCATCAATAATTGATATAAGATATAATTTATCATAATTTTTTGGGATTATATTCTATTATTTCTCCATTAAATATGATTTAATGTGATATGAATGCTTCTAATGGAGTTTCTTTAGTTTGGTTGGTGGGGTCAAGCCGTGATATCCTCGGGTTGATGTAGTTGTCATGGGAGGAGGTGATCGTGATATGTTGTGTGGATCATTCTTGTATAAATAACATTATGAACCTTTTGAGTTAGGGTATTTGTTTCTTCTATTTTAATTTATGTGTAGTGGATGTATAATTTTACAGCCCAATATATCAAAAATGGAATTGATATAATAAATAATTTAATTAGAGAAATAAATTGATATTGATCGTGTGTTACTACCTCTTATTTTTCTAGATAGTGTGATATATATGCCTAATTTGTTTAGATTTTAATTCTTATAGAAGTTGGTAAATAATGTAAAGCTGAAATTAATTGATAATTTTTTGGAAAATGATAAGGAGTCATGGAAATGAATCTATTTGTTATAGTTCTAATTTTATGTCAAGCAAATTTATGTTGTAAGAATGTTCAATTAATTTTTGATAGCTATGATAGCTTGCTATTTAAGTTACCCATAGTTGGAACATAAAAATATTAAATCAGTTAATTCCAAATGGAATGAATAAATGTCTATATGATAAAATGATAATGCCTCATAGGTTTCTGAATTACCCTCTAGTTTGTAGAGGCCAAGAGCCTTATTATTGGATCTGTGAGAGATAAATATGTATGAAGGAAAAATGCATTGTTTAAGGGCCAAGAGAACAGTTGATATAATGTTATTTTCCTATTTCTTGTGTTGTGATGTGAGCCTCAATGGATGTTTTGATATATGGGGTATGGGAGTCTCATTGGTTCTAGTAGTAGTTGATGCCTAGAGTGGTGAGATGCATCATTTTATACATGTGAGTTTCGGGGAGGACACCTAAGATAATGGAATGTGTTAGATATGAAGGTTCAGATTCTTATTGTTTCTTTTTGGTGGTTTATCTTCATTACTTTACCCACTTCTCAAGGTAGCTGGTTTTCTTACCGTCCTTCCAAAAGGGGCAAAGACTCATGGGGTATGCCACCTAATTTCCATGTTTAGCATCCTAAGGGAGGATGAGTCTATTCTCATGATATAGGCAACAAATACCTGATGAGTAGTTCATCTAATCACCATGTTGATCCCCTTGTTTTTATTATCTTAGAATGTTTTTAAGAATGTCAACGAATATGGGAAATTAATAATGTTGTTAGTAAATGATTGAATAAATAATATTAACCAATGGGGTTGGAGCTAGCTAGGATGCAATGCTGCCATTGAAATTTAAGGAACATTGGAAATTAGGTGAAATTCTAATGAAATATATTGTAGAAATTATTAATGGTTAACTAATGTTTAATTAATTAATTAACATAAAGTGCAACTTATAAAAATGGAATGATTTAAGGTATTAAATCTCTTTAAACTGTTTTGTTATTATAGGATACATTGTCTTAGAAGTGGCAACGGGGACTCCGAGAGACGTTAGCTACAGCTGAGTCTAATATGAGGTTATGAACTTAGTGTGGTTGTGAGATATAGTATTCTATACTTCTTTTGTTTTTATACTCTACTCCCCCTGTCATTTAGGGGAACTGACACCCCAAGGATTCAGAGCCCTGGGAGTATTTTACCCAACATTTTTGGTGGGAGGATGGATGGATGGATACCCGGTTTGGCCCCTCCCCCTTTTCATGGTAGTTACATGTGCTGGTAGGCACAATGTTTAGTTTTACCCATATATGTGTGCATAGGGCTATAATGGCTTTTGGTTATTCACACAGAAATATTCTAGATATAGTTTCATATGGACTACTATAGGTGTGATGGGTATAGGTTGTCATGTCTTGAGGATCCTTACTGGGTTTGTGGGTTGTAATGGATTAAGGTATAATGTCCGACATTCGATACACATTATGAGAGCTATGTTGGATCTCGTAAACTACCCGGTTACAATGATTACATGGATGTGGTGGTTTTGTTTACATGAGGGGCATGTTGTGGTGCTTCTCCTAGGTGTCTTTGGGAATGCCCTTTTTGGAGGGAGATTCTTAGGACGTGTGGCATTGGGGAAAAGTGGAAAACCAGTGGGGAAGTAGTAGTTGGGTACCTTTGATATTAATTATTTTATTATATAATCTTTTATGAGTTTCATGGTGAGTGTATCCATTGTGAGTCTGGGAACATAGTATAACTATTTAGGTGATCAGTCAATTTTACTTGTTGTTCATTGTGCTTTAACATGTTTCATTAATGTTGCACGAGAGGCTCTGGGGATAATCCTACTGAGTATAAAGATATAATCAACATATGTATATCCATCCATTAAAATAATATTTTTATTCAAAGGGAAAATAAATAGTAAAATGAGACATCAAGGAAACCCCCAGATTAGGGAGATCTGAAATAATGTTAAACGAGGGAATCCTTTATAATAAAAATAACACCCTCTGGTTTCAAGCTATTGGAAGAGAGGAGACTAATGTTATTGGAGCCTTTGAGTTTCTAAAGAATCCATATGATCCGTGAACTTATTACCCTCTCTCCAAGAATGGATTACTTGGATATTATTTCCAAGAAGGGATTTTCATTTACGAATGACATAGGTTATGGACCACGAAATATAACCCTTACAAAGAAGGGATCCAATGAGATTCAAGAAGTTTGTCTCAGCCTGAGTAATAGAAACCTTCTCCTGGGAGAAGAGGGTGAGCCCAGTGAGCATGGCCTTATCCTCAGATAAAATGGATGTCCCATTTTCCAAGAAGGACGAGAAATCTAGCACCACCTCTCCCTCAGAGCCACGAACTAGGCCCCTTACTTTTATAACACCAGCTGCTCAGGACCCATCAGTATTCTGTTTGAGCCATGTGCTGGGGGTTGCCAGCGTACCCAGTTCCCATGTGGTTCATCCATAAAGGGAGAACTCAAGGGGACCCAGGCCTATAGAAAGCTGAAAGAAGGGGCCTCCCGCCAGTCCATGATGATCAGATACAGGTCAGCGAGAAGGAAATAGATCCTAGCGACTATGGACCTCATCGACAACACATAGCCATCAAACCACACCTAGTTTTCTGACTTGCCACAAACACCAGCACCCCGCACTGAAAATGATTAAGAGAACTATCTGTTCCTTCTACGATCCAGACGTTTCAATAAACCAACTATCCAAAAAGTATGAAAAAGACTTCTCCGTAGAGGGGATCTATGAGAACCCTCTAGAACAGGGCTACACCGCATGCGCCCATTCCCCCACTAAGAACACATGCTCAATACTCTCTTCCCTCCTACTGTTGCAGTAGTGACACCATGAAGCCAATCGAATGCCCAGTTTTTTGAGGTTCTCATCCATAGATATTTCCTGGTTTAGAATGCACCATGTGAGGAAGATGAACTTCGTTGGAATCATGCTGCAGCACATAGCTCCATTCCAGCCATCCTGATAACCCTACTCCGAACTCAGCTGGCAAAAATCATTAAGTGAAAAAACACCAGAATCAGAGGGGATGAACACGCATTTAACTGGATCAGAAATGATCTCAATGGCATCAAAAAGAGCTTATTTATACTTATTGAGAACTGTCTAGATGAACCTGGGATGTTAGTGAGCCTCCTTTACCATGATCAGCGGGGCTAGACATCCAGGGAAAGCAAGAACTGATCCTACCTAGCATTGGTGCCAGAATAAATGATCTCTGCTACCAACAATCCATCTAGAGTATGGTTCATGAAATTAAAGGAGAGGGTAAATTTTTGACCATAGGGGAGAAACATAATCTTGAGCGACCTCCGTATTTCCTCCACAAATATTATCCATGGATTTCTCCCATAGAGTATGTTCCTCAAGAATTCCCCAAGAAAGTTTGGAGTGCATGCAGTGAACCGTGCACTGAAGGCTCCACAAATTAATCCCACCATCAGGAATGGTCCTCAGCATCCTTCCCCATTAATTCTAGTGTCTCTTTCCCTTATACATGGAATTTTATAAAAAACTACAGAAGACCTTTTCTAGGTTATTAATCACTCCTTCAGGCAAATTTGAAGAGGCCACCACATGAATAAGAATGGCAGCCAGTGCACTATTAACCCGGGCTATACCGCCCCAAACAATAGGAATTGGTTTTTCCAATTAGTACCCACAACTAGAAAACTAACCTATACCAACAGTTTGGTACCGTTGGTATAGGCCTCCAAACCGTTGGTATAGCCTATACCAACAGTTTGGAGAACCGTTGCCAGGTAAGCCATTGGGATACGTCTATACCCACGGTTTTGGAAACCGTTGGTATATGTAATATGAAAATATATACAAACGATTATGGAACCGTTGCTATATGTATTAAAAAAAAGAATTCATTGGGATTTGATCCCAGGACCCCTATTTTATCCTTGAATGACTTAACCACTAACCTAAGATGACTTTTGTGAACATAATTACATAAATATATAGATGGATTCTCATAATTATTTTAAATTTTTGTTTATATAATGATCTCGGTAAGAAGGAATGATAAAAAATCAATGGATCTATACCAACGGTTGTCAAAACCGTTGGTATAGACCTATACCAATGGTTTTGACAACTGTTGGTATAGGTTTGATCCGGGATTTTGATTCTGGGTGAAGGTTGATATGTGGGAGACCTTTCCCAACAGTTTGGCCAAACCGTTGGGATAGGTATACCCTTTCCCAATGGTTTGGCCAAACCGTTGGGAAGGTGGCCACAAAGTGGACTTTTCCCAACAGTTTGGCCAAAATGTTGGGAAACCCATACCCTTTCCCAATGGTTTGGCCAAAACATTGGGAAACGTATCCTCAAAGTGGGCATTCCCAATGATATGGCCAAACCGTTTGGAAAGGGAACCTATACCAATGGTTTTTACAAACCTTTGGTATAGAAGCATTTGGAAAATTCAGATTTCCAGTAGTGACTCTACTAGATATAATACTTGCAATGTAATCAAAATCATCGATTAAAATACTACCTGAAGAAATAGGGGTTCCCAATTACTCTATTGGAACTACTCCATGGTACATTTCCAGATGGTTACAAAGAGAGGAAAACCGTATGGAAGAGATCTTACTGGTAATTAATAAACTACTTTTGGCACTCATATTGACTTTCCCACTCAAGTAGAAATATTTATCCATAATTTTATTAATCTCGGAGAATGATCCCCTTCCTCCATTAGTGAAAATAATAGTATCATTAGAGAAAATTAGATGAGAAACCGAAGGAACATTCAACTTCATCCCGAATAGAAGAATACCACCTTGACAAAGGCCTATGTTAATAATTCTGCTGAGGATATCATGTGCTAGGATGAAGATACTGGGAGAAAGGAGGTCCCCCTCCCAGATGCCTATCATAACATTAATGAATCCATGGTCCTTTCCCCAAAACTAGACCACCATCCATGATGAGCTGAAGCTCTTGAATAAGTGATCACCATCCTTGGATGATAGCTCAATGCCTGCAAGGACTATGTTAGTAAAGCTACATTAAATCCTGTCATATACCTTGTTCATATCCACTTTGATCACCAAGTTGTATCTTTGAGTTTTAAAGTTTATTTTCCTGATCATCTCTTGTACTAGAGATATTGCTCCTTGTATGGTCCTTCCTTTAACGAAACTATGTTGCTCGATCGATATCCACCTGGGAGAAGTTTCAAAATCCTCTGATTAATAATTGTGACCAAAATTTTATAAGGGAAATTGTATAAGATGACTGACCGATAGTGTGTGAGAGATGAGGGGACTTTAATTTTGGGAATCAGAACCAATGTGTTAGCACTTTCACTCAAGGAAGGATCTCCCCTCAGAAGTTGTCTTGTATTGCAATGATAATGTCCTTCATAACAATATCCCACACCCCTTTGTAAAAAGATCCTGGAAAACTCTCAGGACATGTAGATCTCTCTGGATTAAGCATCATCATGGTTGAGATTATTTCTTCCTCACTAGGTATCGCCTCCAGACCCCCATTGTCCAGAAAAGACACCATATTAAGAACCACCTCCCACAGACCTGCATTGCCTCTAATATTTCTGTTGGACATCCTCGAATTCTGGCCATCAAGAAGATCCTTGAAAAAAACATGTTCCATTCTCCCTACCGTGTTACTGTCACTAGTATATGAGTGGCTCTCATGTAAAATGTTGGGCCTTGAAAATCATCACCTTTCTCTAATACAAGCATGGAAGTAAGCAGTGTTTTTATTGCCTTCATTCATCCACCTCACCAGGGATTGGTCCGGATCCGTCATCTCTTTCTTGATAAGCTCCTCCTCCCAGCACATCTTCTTTCACACCAACTCATAAAACATAATGTCACTCCACTCCACCTCCAGGTTCGATTCCAATCTTTCGATGGATTTTTAAGAGCCTCTAGGTTATGGTCAATGGATGGTAACATCTTGGCCCAATCCCTAAGCCACTACTTCAACCTCCACAGTTTTTTTGTGAGGAGCAACCCAAGTGTGCCCCTTAATTAGACCATCCTAGAGTTCCATAATAACCTTCTAGTATCCCCATATCCTAGACCACTTCCAACAGAACCTGAAAGATTCCTGGAATTCCTAGTTGGGAAAATGAGACAAAAATACAGGAGAGTGGTCAGATATTCCTCGGGCAAGATGCTTTACCATGGAACTTGAGAAAGAAATAATCGCCTTATTATTGGCCAAACAATGATCAATCCTGCTCCTACAGCACCATCCTCCATCTTGGTTGTTGCACTATGTATATTGATCTCCAGAATAGCCCATATAGAGGAGACCCTTAGCTGACATAAATAGAGTGAAATTCAAGCTATAATGACGTGGAAAATCTCCTTGACCCTTCTTCTCCTCAGGATTAATAATTATGTTAAAATCCACCACATGAAACCATGGTAGGGCCTATGGATCAAAGGGACCGATCGCCCGCCACAACCTTTTCTGAGCCTGAGAATCCCAGCATTCATACACAAAAGAAACAAAGAAATACCCCCACATTTAGAAACTTTAGTGGTTAGGAATTGATCAACTGCCACGATCAGATCCAAAGACACCGCTTTGTTATTGAAGATCGAAATATTCTTATTGATCAGGTCAGCGTTCATGGATCCATGCTACAGGACATTGAGGCAGAAATCCTTGATCATATTTGGGTTCAGTTTATGTTCAAGAAAAACAACAGTACATGCTTTGTTCCTCTTAACTTATGAGGCCACAAGGTCAGACTTCACCCAAGAACCCAGGCCCCATGAATTTCAGATGAACATAGATAACATTAAAAACCGTGTATCCAGGCTTTATCCCCAGGATCATCTATCGTTAATTTCGGAGTAGAGGAAATCTCAAAAAAAATCTCATTTGTGCACAAGTGCACACTCCTGGACTCTTAACTGAAGGAGTAGGTGATAGCGGCCACTCAGGAGAGGCAGATTCCAGAACCCTTCCCTTCCGCTTCCAGTAAGGGGATGGGGAGGAGATAGTCTTAGGGGTCTTCCCCTTTGTTTCGTTGGTCCCTGGTACTCTTACCAAAACCTCACTGCGAAAATCCGTCACCCCGCCATCAAGGATAGGGGGTACGAGGCCATGATACCCGCATCCACATGCTCCACAACATCACCCAAGACATCTTCAAGTAGAGGAGGCCCCAGTACCCAGAACTCCTAGGAGGGGGAGTGAGGAACCATGAAACATTTCGTAAACCACCCAACAGAGTGTAATTGGGTAGTATAAAATAGCCAATCCTCAAGGAAATCTTACCCCATAGATGGGGAATCTACCTTGTAAGGAACCAGATCCTGTCATGGGGAAACCTTAGAAACAAGAGAAAGGGTGAGCTGGGGATCATGAATTGTGACCTCCATTGAATATATATGAAGCAGAGACTTGGTGACTGCCTTTGAAGAGGAGGAATACAATGACCCACCTAGTCTGTTAGGGGATGCAACCCGATGAAGAATGTCCATTTGTGCCCGAGGTTGTCCTCCTTTCCTTCGACCCCTACAAAATTACATTGAATGTTTTTAAAGGAAACATGTATAACAGATCCATGTAAACACATAGAATGACAAACCCTAAAAAGGTAATGGTAAACCAGGGAAGCCTACCCAGGCCATAGCTCGAGCGCTTTATTTCCCCTTGTGTGCCTTTAAAGACCAGGGGGGGCATACTAAACCTCCAAAAACCGAACAATATTGGATAATTTCACCATGCAAAGATAATATCCGCCTATGAATCTATCACCACACAGAATGAATTTTGATGAATCACCGAGATCCGCACTTGACCCACCAAGCACCAAGAACCCACGAAGCACTTGAAAGCCCACATAGATTGGTTTTCCTCCCTGAAACGAGCTATTAAAGTCCACTAAAGATGATCAGTCACCTTTGAAAATGCCTCTGGGGGGATCTACAATGAAACTTAGTTTCCACACCTCGACACCACCAGAGAGATCGACACCACATCTAGGAAACCAAACTTCCGAGAATCATGGTACGTACCACACAGTGCATCGCGAAATGATCACAAACTCTAACGGGGCCATTGGAAGGATCTGGGGATCACCAGAGGTCTCTCTGACATAGAACCGTCTGGAACGTTAGGATCATTGGTTTTGAGAGCCAAAATGCTCGCATGAGCCTCACCATCAGGAGGAGTAATGGTCGTGGGATTTTAAAAATTTCCCTACGTGTGAGGGTCATTCTTTCGGGTGGTAGATGCAGTCATTTTTAAATATGTATATATAAATTACTTTTCCAGTAACTTGGAGTAGGTTGGAAATGAAACTAGATTCTACTAGCTTGGGGATGCTGGAGTTGTTCGAGCTTCTTGGTCACTATTTTTTATCTTTCTTTTAGTACATGCATTTTCCCCTTTCAGTGGTAGTAATTTTTCATGACATTACATATGTCCACATTGGATTTTTTTTTTATATTGTATATATGAGTTGGAGTTTGACGGTGTCTTTATTATCTATATTTTTCACATGTGTTTTCTTAAATGGAAATGCATCCCATTTGTGTGTTTACTATATCCTCGGTTCTAGTCTCTATCTTGGGGTCTACTGGAGGTAGGACTCGGGGTCACTATCTCCCTTCTAACATTTTCGTCCTAGGAGGGGTATACCTTGTGGGGAGGGGGTCATGACAGAAAGGGTCATCCCTGATTTTACTTTCATCTTACCCTTCACAATTTTTCTACTCATATAAATAAGAATCCACTAATTAAAGATTGTTGAAACTGAGATATAAAATACTTTCACTACTTGAGATGATAGTATGAATGGATCATTGTTTTTCGTTCAACCGTATTATTCACCTTCATGTAGTCCATTTCATAACCTTTTACTACACTCTTATTGAATACCATTTTGAAATAGATAATTTGAACATGATGTTATTTTATAATCCAAATCGTATAAATATTTTCCAATTAAAAAATATGATATATTTATAGAAATTGACTTTCTATCCTTGGAACTAGATATGCACATTCCTTCTACCTCAAGTGTAACTCCACTATTTTTCATCATACGACAATCATAATAATATTTTCTACAGAATTTATAATAATTTGTTATAAAACATGAGTAATGTTTTAAATTTTCATTCATCCCCTGGATATCAATCCTTGTCCTTAGACAATTGAGTTCATATTTTAAGAATTTTTTTAAAAAATTTGATATCACAACCACTATATAAACTATTGATGTTTGTGTTTGATATCCATCCTTCAAAACATGATGGATTCAAATATATAAATATATTGTTGTGGCCTTAAACTTATGGATCAAAATCATCACTATTATGTAAAATTTAAAGGTTTACATGATCACGCACTATGAAGGTAATTCTAAGAACATCTGTCCAAGAAATCCCTTCTATTATATGTCATCTCATGTGATGATATTGTGGGTTATTGATGTTATCAACATATGATAGGTAATATCTATATACTTCAACATCTTCTTTAATAATATATCAATCTATAACAATATATTCTAGATTAATTTGATTTATAACATTTCCATTTGAAATCGCCATATTCCCTTCAATGGGTTATATCCATCTGTAATGGAAATGACCGCATAGTTGAAAATCTTTTACCAAGTGAACCGATAGGTGGATCATTATATTAAGAAATTATAGTGGGAATGACACATATAATTCCCTTAATATCACTAAAACATATTAACTCATGATTGGAATCAATATTAGTTCCTTAACATTATAATATATGGATTAGAAAAAGGAGTAGATTCAAATTAATTAATTCCATAAATTTTTATATAGAATGAAATTGAAAGAAATGAGAATAAAATCACGAGTCAAAAAATGAAATCAGTATGATTTTAGTCCCTATAACATCAAATTAGTCATATAGATGTAATTATTGAAAGTTTATAAATACCAATATGGAACATTTACACTATTAATGAAAAAAATTAATTATTCTTCTATGGATACAATGTATGCTACTTGAGTATGAAAATTATACCATTTATCCTTTATCAGTACCAAATATTCTCTCATCCCCATTTCAATCATTTCCAACCTAGCCTTGGTGATAAATTTGATTCAAGAAAATTTAGTGATGTTCTAATAAAATTATCAAATAATTTGATTCTACATGCATCACATCAAACAAATTTCTAATGTACAACTATTTAAAATTTAGTAGTTCTGTGAAAGTTGTTCTCTTATTGAAAAAAATTATATTCATTTTTAAAAAAATGGTTTACTAAAAATGGTTTCAATATATTTTACATTGTAGAACTATTGATCAACTTTTAGTATATATGTTGTTTTACCTTTTTTGGTATATCTATCGAATACTATCTTCCAAGATCAGTATTAACTTCTTAAATGTAATAATTTATGATTTCCTAAAGAAAAAATATTCTATAAATATTTCTACCAAAATAGGTGTGTGCATTATTCAAAAATGGGAATCCCCAACATTCAATTAATTATATGGACTAAAAAGTTTCCATAAGACCTACTGTCATTTATCGTCCAATGTAACATTGACATCAATGTGAATTGTGCATATTTATAATAATTAAAAATCATTACACTTGTATCCCACATCAATTTTAGTTTACCGGACAATGGAGTAAAATATATATCAAAATTAGTAATATGTTTCTTTTTTACAAATTTAATAGAGACAAAATAATTTATGTTCAGTTAATGTATAACCATGGCGATAAGTTTTAAATCATCAACACAATTGGATATATTCTTTGAGTAATACACAGTATATCAAAGGATTAATTCTAATTATATATAATACATGATGGAATATTATTAGTCCACTTACAAATTAAAGATACTTTTAATAAAATTTCATCCACTAAGGTGAATCTTTTGGTTGACGTGGATTCTCAAATTTAATTATTGTTTCTACATTTCATTTCAATTGGATATTTATTTCATGAATTCCATAGAGTATTCTAAAATATGGAATGACAAAAATGTAACATAAATCATTTAATTATATTGATTTATTTTTCATGTATCAATGTTTTCAACACATAGGGAATTTTAGGAGTGATTCATGGTCTATGTTAAACTATATGCAATAATTTGGACATGAATTTATTTTTTATAGATCATTCTGATTGAAAAAATCATTCATTGTGCATCATAAATTTGATATGGCATTTCATTTTCTTATGGTATCTTATCATTCATGAGACCATGTAGTTTTTTAAAGCCCGTTTTGCTCCATGCACTGCCAACACTCTTATTATATGACTTCAATATTGATGAGAATTCAATGTATCATGTAAAAGTGGTATACAATAGAATTTTATAACAACTATTTATCATCTCAAATTACTTTTTTACAATCATGTAAAAAAACATTAATTTCCATTTTTATTTCATCAATGAGATATCCATATTTATTTTCACTAGTATTTGTATCTAATAATCCATTATCCATAGTATCATCCCAATTAGTGTGGATGTTCAGTTTTCTTCCTTGTCTAGTCCAACAATTGATGTTCTGATATCTTCTATGAAAACTATAATGTTCTTAAAATTCATACAAACTCATTTGTCTTGATTAACAATAATATACACAAAAACAAAGGATTTTATATGGGTCATATACTTGGTATATTAGGAACTGGATGAACTACTTAACTCTATCTTCATACTATTTTTTCAAACTATTAGCATGTATCTATTTAAAATTCATATCCTTCCTATTATGTTCAAAAAATATTAACTTTTCAAATAAATAAATAATTACACGTAATATAATCGTTATCAAATGTGAATTTTATAGACAATTACAATAAGGGGAACCCAAAATTTTATTATTTTAAATAATTTAATTATATTCTAAAGGAAATAGGTATTTGAATTCAAGAAAATGATTACAAAATTATGGTAGGTGTTATCCTATGAATTCAAAAATGGTGATTGTTATATAAAAAATTCATCCTCATCATCTTCATCTCCTAAACACTTATTATTGATTTTTTTTGTTTTATACTCACCCATATCACTTTTGGGAATCCAACAATGATTCTTAAACTACTCAATATTATTGTCATGTAATATCAGGTACATATGAGCATTTTTTAGGATTAATACTTGGGGTAGTTCAATCAATATAGAGGAGATGACGTCTCTTGTTAAAAAATGTAATAATAACAATTCATGAGGTGAAGCTCAAGAGGATAATAGTTGTACACCATTGTGTTCTTTAAAAGGGGTAAATCCACACATTTGTGAGAATTACAGCATTAGAACATGTTATTAACTATTGTACTATTGAAGGTGAGGTTTGGGGGGAATAAACATTATTTTATGTGACTAAAGGAGTCTTAGTGGGGACATGTTATGATTTATGATGTGACCATTGTTCACATGCCTATCAAAATTCACTGAAACAATTTATGAAATTAAATTTAACAAATTTATAGAAAATTAAAAAAATATGAATATTTAATAGATTTTAAAAAAGTAAAAAATAAATATATTGGGAGGATTTATGAATTTTAGAATTATTTCATTCCAATATCATTCAATTAATGGGTCTATTAACTAGTGGAGGTAAAAAATACTGTGTTTCATTTTTAGGTGACTTCAATAAGTACTTAAAATGAATTAAATTATAATAATAGATACTATACTAATTATTAAATAAGAATATATAATGTGGTTTATTGTTTTTTTCAGTCTCATTATATTGTGAATATTATGAATACATTTGACCATATTGGTTTCAAATATGCTAATAATCCATACAACTGAAGTGTAAATTTTTTTATTTATATGAACATAGAAATATCACCACATGAAAATTCTAGTCCAATTCGCTTTTTAATTAATTATATATAATAATCTATACCCAATATCAGATTTTTTTTAAAATGCATTGATATCTTATTAATGCATGTTTGGATCTTATAAAATGTTTAACAAGAATACTGTTACTCTCAAAGGATGATACTTTTATTTTATTTTATAATGATTAAATGAATACAATAATTCTTCACTAATTCATGTTGAAATACATTCAATATAGAATATCAATCCTAAATTGGACTGATATATAATCTTATAGATTGAGTATTTTTATGGTGGTAAATAAACAATCATTTCACATTCAATATCAGAGAATGATTTTAATACTATAACTAACTATAGATTAAAAAAACCATAAAATTTTTAATGTAATTTAAACCATGTACTATTCTAATTCTTATTATTTCAATTAATTATTATAGTGAAGTGAATATGTAAAAATATAATAGTACATTGTATAATTTAATGTATAATCAAATTACTTTTGTACATGATATGTGAGACAATTATTATAAAATGACACCATAGTAATTGTTTATGTAATATCATTTATGGACCAGGAAGATCAATTTTGAAAATATATATAAAGGGGTATTTCTGAATAAATTAACAGATAAATTGAGTTAAACCCTTAAAATAAGCAATTTAGTGAAAATCATGATCATACACTAGTGAATGACTCATTCCATGATCTTTCACCATGGTACCCAAGGATTCACATGAAATATGAGTATATGAGAAAAATACAATATACCACATGTCAATAAAATAAAAATAATTTTTAAAATAGTTCAAAATACCCTAATCTCACTTTCTATCATCCTTTAATGAAAAAACCCCTTTATAATATTATAATAAAATATTGATGTCAATAACCCATGATCTATCCTTATAAGAATAACAAGAAAATTATCACTTATAAATTTATAGTGGGATTAACATAGAATGTGAATATAACGAAAATTATTAAAATATAATGGATAACATGCAAAACATGGGTTCTATACATTGGAAACATGATAAATGAGATAAAAAATTTAATTTTACCCCCATATAAAATATTTAAAATAATAAATTTAAATGATACATCAATTTTCTTTTTTAACTTAAAAAGAATCCTAAAAAATATCCAAACATGGTATAATTCATTGAAATCCTTGATCAAAACCAAATGGTAATTCATTTTAATTAATTTTAAATCATTACACAAAATCCATTTTGATTTATTAAATAAAAACCATCGGCAGAAGTTTCACAATCACTTTTTTTACTTTATTTCCATGGAAAGAATTTCAAAGTGATTAACATTAAGAGAATGTTAATGTCAAATTAAAAAAACATTTATTAATCCATAATCACTTGATAGATAATATAAATATTATTTACAATATATCAAAACATGGTTTCTAAAAAAGTAAGCATTCATGGTTTCACATTTAATGTAAAGTGAATGGATCCAACTATAATAATGTATGGATTCATTGTGTGGAGTTCTTAGTACATTAGAAAGAATTAAAAGAGGCCCCTAAAGGGTCATCAAAAAAACATAATAATAGAACCACAAATTAGAATGTAAAGTGGTGAATCATAATGAATAGAAAGAAATAATGAGCTAAAAACAAAAAATGATATTGATAAAATATAAATCAATGGGTGAGGAGGAGGAAAAAAGTTACATACATTATATTAAAGCTTTGATTCATTACAGAGAATGTAGAGACATCGTTAATGATTGGAGCCATTCAAGCCCTGTATTATTTCGAAATCTGATTCATTTAGTCCTTAGATTCAATTGGTGGATTTTTTTCAATCCCTGATTCAAGAATTGATTCGATCATAGATTAGATGAGGATGAACACTAGCTGAAGTTGTCTTCCACATAAATCATCAAATATCATGACTATTTTCTACTGGTTTGGGTTCTTTAAATTGTTTGGGGACAATTTTAGCAGCACTTCTGTAATGCCCTGACCCTAGTTACCCAAAGTTGAAGATTTAATACATAACATTGGAATGATACAAGGAATCATATCCCGAAAGACTGATCTGTTTAGTATTATTGGAAACAAGATATATCCATAAGTTCAACATTACAACATGAAAATCAATACAACACTAATCTATTCCATTAGAAACACCCAAGCCTCCGGGATTAGGCCTGAAATTCACTCCTAAATAACTTTATCATATCTTTGTAAAATGAAACATAAGAAATGGGTGAGCTCAAACGCTTCGTAAGGGTAAGAAATACCGAAGAAGATAACATAAACATTAGGCATGGTGAATAATTAAAAGATAATTCCTTTACAAATAATAATCATGAAAACATTATGGAAGGAATATTAGATTAGTAAATAATTCCATTATAAAACATAGTAATGGGTATTCTACTAGTTGAATAACTACATGAACCGTCATTATTATTTTCATAATGTGGGAATGTATAATGTCGGACTTTCTGAAGAATCTTATCAAGGCCTCATCCAAGATGTCTAAAAATGATTTAGGCCTCGGCCAAAAACATAAATAAAATTGTGAAAGGTCTTGGACAATTCCACGTTTATTGGTCTCATGAGACCTACTGATGCACTGAAAAGCTATAGCGGGCTCCACCCATCACATACTAAGTCCAATATATTCCTCATATTAAGAGGTTGAAACATAACATTAACATTCATATTAAAACTAGATTACAAAATATCAATACATTAACCCTAAAACATGAATGGTATAAAAATAACAAATCCATAGTCAAACAAATCACACAACCTTCAATACAATATGGAAGATTTTTATCATAATAAATCAACTTCAAACAAGTTTAAAATCAATCGAAGGATGTTGACATAGATGAAATGAAAACTATTTGAAAGAAATAACTCTTTCTATTTTGAAAACATTGAAGCGTAACATAATTATAAAAGAAAACATTAATTTTGAAAATATTCTTATAATTTTGTAAGGGAAGATTCAATGATGTTATAATGGAAGAAAAGTTCCACACCCACTGTATAAGTTAAGAAAACATTCTTACCTTAAGTTTGTCAAAAATGTCATAAAGTACCTTGTTTGGAAAATGATGGAAAGA
The DNA here is from genome assembly GCA_963277665.1 of Viscum album. Lineage (NCBI taxonomy): Eukaryota > Viridiplantae > Streptophyta > Magnoliopsida > Santalales > Viscaceae > Viscum > Viscum album. The sequence goes on from CAUJRU010001689.1 coordinate 17,903, forward strand.
TTCCTTTTAAAACATATAAGTTCAAATAAGGTTATAATTGGAATTAAACCATATTATAGTAAATAGTAAAAATGTTTTGAAATACATTTTTAACAAAACATGGATGTGGAAGATAAAGAGGTCCCGATAGATACTTTCATAAAAAAAACCTCGGATAATAAAGAGATTGCGAAATTAACCCTTACCTTGTACATTTACTTGGTCTAGGGTATGTAAAACTATTGTATAATAGTAAAATAGTTGTGATTAAATTATACGAGAACTATATATATAAATATGATATCATATACTCTCCTCTGATATTGCTCTGTTAATAATATTTCAGTAGTATCATCATTTTGGGTGTTAACTGATTCGGTTTCCTTTATATTATGGGTTATGTAATCCATGTTTGTTATGGATAGGATGTATTTGATTCATATAAATAATTATATTATGTTCATAAAAATTATTTTTATCTATCAAATGAAAATTATTCCTGAATGGTTACGATGGGGAAATGAATCTTATCGTGTTCATGGAGACGGTAGTCCGTACGTACGCACAAGCGACAATATCATTATACTGATGAAAAAATAGAATTTAATTGGATGTAATATCATACATAATGAATCGTTAACATGTTATATTTATTATTTAAAATAATTATACTCATTATCAAACCCATCCAAATAATGACGTGTTTGAATAACAAAGTACACCATGACGTAGAGATGGTAAGTCGTACGTACGCACATATGGTGTCGTTGTCATTTATTGGATTTATAGAATAACAAATATGGTTGTCCCATATTTATAATAACATCACAGTATGTAGAAGGTACTGGATTTAGTATTTTTGTTTGAAAACAACAATGAAATAGGTAGTGTAAGAAGAAAATAACTTGAAAGAGGTGATTAAATATTTACCTCTTCTTTGGGTTCTTCATTTTGATTTGATCAAAAGGGCTCATTAGATTGGATTCATGATCAAAGTAAGGCCTATATGATGAAGGAGGAATGTTGGAAGGTTATTTGGGTAGAGGTTGGCTGAGCCAAATGGATTTGGAGGTGTTATTTTGAGAGAAGGGAAGTTCCCTTTTATTAGATAGGTGAAGGTCACTTTAGGAAAATCGTGAAATATTATTTTAGAACAAAATAAGTTTCTATTTCTAATGGATCCAAATTGATTTATTTATAATATAAGGTGGATATGGGTGAAAAAAATCCAAAAAATAGGTTTTATACAGGTTTATGTCACCATATTAACATTATCTTTTAGATTTAACTCTTAGTTAAATAGTTTGACATTTACCAGATCTATTGGTATTTTTATATTATATGTTTAATAAACATACTATAAACTACCAAGAGAACCCCAAGCGGTTCATTATTAATATATATAACCTTAACCATGTTTTTTTGGAAGAACGTAAAATTTTTATGGATATTATATCAAATAATAATATATATTTTTTTTCGAAAACTCTATTATGTCAATTTTGACAGTACAATTATTTTATTTTCTTGAAAGCCATTAAAATGTCATCACTTAAAAATAAAATTTATTTATCCAAACCTTACTTGTCATATTAACCTAGAAAATTAGTGTAATTAATCATAAGTCTCAATTTACATTTTTTTATATTTAAAATTTCAATAATTTCAATATTTCATTAATAAGGTATTTACTGCATCATCATTGTGTCAAAAATAAATTAAATTATTTGATGTCTAAAAATTATAAATAAAATACCATTATGCGTGAAATAATTTATATTTCTAATTAATATTTATATTTGAATATATATTGTCTGTAACCTGACATTAAAAATGGATTAGTTATTAAACCCTGAATTTAACTCTTTTAACACTTCTTTAAATAAAATAATAAAAATTGTCGTAATATAAACCTAGTGGACCAGAGGGGTAAATTTTTATTCCTAAGGTTGTTTTTGGTCGAATTATACTAATCCAATCGAATTAGTACATTTGTTAGGGTGATTATGATATCATTTTTACCCTTAATTGTTCTTTTTTACTTTTAACCATGGTAACTAAAAGTCGAAAGTTACTATTCCTCAAAAATTATTTTCATCTTATTGAACCAAATTTTACTTATTGATATTAACAATATCTTTTGGATTTTTGAAATTTAACTCATTAAAGTTGTAAAATTATATTTTATAGAAATTTGTAAATGCTCCTAGGAGGTGGGTAAAATACGGTAAATAGTTCAACAAAAATTTTATATATCTAAACATATTATAAAATGACTCCAATGAATTAAATTGAACATATATAGGCATTATGTATAAATTTTTACATAAAATAAATTTAATTAAAATAAATATTTATTTAAATAAAAATTCGGTTTTAACCAATAACGTAGTGTTCTTAAATATTCATAAAAAATTGAAAATTTTTGGAAAAATACCAACAATTCACCCTAAACTAATTTTGATATTCCGAATTCAAAATTGAAGTCCATTTGGAAAAATAAAATTTATTAAATTTCAAAAAGTGGGTATTACTATTCATAATGGCTAGTTTTATTGGTTGCAGTTTCTTAGAGACTCGAAGTTGCGTACAATGCAAGCTATTACATTATTCAAAGGGAAATGTATCGTAGAAACAAGGGGTGTTACATTCTTCCCTCCTTCAAATAATTTTATTTTCAAAATTTCTAGAATAGTACCACACAAAATGTTTTGGGTGGTTCTTTATCATAGGTTCCTCTTGTTCCCACGTTGCATCTTCATTGTTATAGTTTCTTTATAGAACTTTTACTAGATGAGTCGTCCAGTTTCATAGCACTTGTTCCCTGGTATCAAGAATTTTGACAGGCTCTTCACAATAAGATAGATCAGGTTCTAGTTCAATTTTTTCATAGGTGAGTACTTTATTGGGGTTAGTCATATATTTTCTCAATAGTGATATGTGGAACACATCATGAACTTTGGAGAGACATGGAGGCACTTCCAAACGATTAGCTACAAATCCAATTTGTTCTAGAATTTAGAAAGGTCTTATGTACCTAGGACTCAATTTACCCTCCCTACAGAAATGTATAACAATAATCCATGGAGATACCTTCAAGAAAACCTAGTATCCTACTTGGAATTCCAAATCCTTCTTTTGGTTATCGGCATAGCTCTTTTCCCTAATTTTTGATTCCTTGATGAGGGTTTGTAAAATCTTCACCTTTTCCATTGTTTCCACAACATGTTCTAGGCCTATGAGTTTTCTTTCACCAAAATCATCCGTACATGTTAGTGTGTGAAATATAATTCTATATAACTCTTCCTATGGTGCCATATGAATACTTGAATGGAAGCTATTGTTATAGGAAAATTCTACCAGAGGTAAATATTGATCCCACGTACCTTGAAAGCCAAGTGAGAAAGATCTCAACATGTCTTCTAAGCTTTGAATTGTCCATTAGTTTGAGGGTAGTAGGCCGTTCTCAAATGAAGTTCAGTATCCAGGGATTTCTAAAGACTTTTCCCAAATCTGGATGTAAAATGGTGATCATGATGAGAAATAATTGATAGGGGTACTCCATGAAATCCTACAACTTCTTTAATATAATATCTTGCTAAATTTTCAAGTGGTAAATCACTAATTATAGAAAGACAATTTTCTGACTTGGTTAGACGCTCAATAATGACCCATATTGCATCATTTCTTCTAGGATCCTTTATTAGCCCCATGGAGAAGTCCATCATAATGTTATCACATTTCCACTCAATCATGGGAAGAGGTTTCATGACTCGTCCAGGTTGTTGCCTTCCAGGTTTAACTTGTTGAAAAACCATACATCTTGACACAAAATCCACAATCTCCCTCTTCATGTTGTCCCCCCAAAAATGTTCCTTCAAATCACAATAAATATTGGTGCTCCTCAAGTGTATAGAGATATTGGAGCTATAAGAATCATCCAAAAATTACCTTTTTAGATCAAGTATATCAGGAACAAAAATCACTTCCCCAATTTGAAAATTCCATCTTCATATATGAAGTCACTCAATCTCTAATAATTTATAGCTTTAATTGTCTTTTGAAACTCTTCATCACCAGTCTGTGAACTTTTTATCCTTTCTAGTAATGATGTTTTGGAAACCATTTGAAAAAGTATTTATGTGTCACCTTCCTTGATAATTCCCATATCCATATTTAAGAGATCTATAAAAATATTACCCCTTTCAACTCTCATATTATTCAAAACTCCATGATCCTTTCTACTAAATGCAACTTCCACCTTATTCTCCTTCCCCGGGTGGTAGTGTATTGTGAAATCGTAATAATTGAGTAGTTCAATCAATCGCTGTTGCCTCATGTTTAGTTTTTTTTGGGAAAATATACTTCTATCTCTTGTGATCAATATAACTATAACATTTTTTGCCACAGAGATAGTTTCTCCATATCATCAAAGCAAATATTATGACTTCTAACTCAGGATCATCAGTGGGATAGTTTTGGTCATAAATTTTTAGCTGTCGTGATGCATAGGAAAAAAATCAATAATTCTGCATAAGGACACAACCAATTACTTTCTTTGAAGCATCACTATAAATAACATACCAATCATTCCCGAATGGTAGATTCAAGATAGGGGAATTGACTAATATTCTATTCAGTTCCTAAAAACATTATCCAAACACATTATTCCAAAAAAATTTAACCCCTTTACGTGTGATCTTGGTTAATGGGTTAGTCAACTAGTAAAAATTCTAGATGAAACATCGATAATAACCTGGTAAACCAATAAAATTTTCTACCTTAGTTATACTTTTCGGTGCTGGGAATTTTTGGATTTCCTTTCACTTTGATGGATAAATAGATATTCCATCCTAAGAGATAATATGGACAAGAAATGAAATATCTTGATGCCATAATTCACACTTTCTAAACATCACATATAATTCATTTCATCCTAGAGTTTAAGAATAATACGCAAGTGATTTTCATGATATTCGTAGCATTTGGATTGAACCAAGATATCATTAATAAATACCACTAGAGAGTCAACAAGATATTCCTTGAAAACACTATTCATTAGATCTATGAAGACAGACGGTGTATTAGTCAATCCAAAAGGCATTATTGTAAACTCCTAATGCCCATACCTGGTTCTAAATACTATTTTCGGGATGTCTTCCTTCTTCACACACAACTGATGATATCCAAGTCGAAGTCGATATTTGAAAATTATTGATCTCCATGAATTTAGTTGAATAAATCATCAATGCGAGGAAGGGGATAGTTATTCTTTATTGTTATAGCGTTGATCACCCTGTATTCAATGAACAACCTCATTGATCTACATTTCTTCTTATCAAAAAGGACATGGCTCCCCATGGAGATACGATTTGGTGAATAAATACCTTATTACTCAAATCCTATAGTTGTTTCTTTAGATACACTAATTCCACATTGAACATTCTATATGGGCTATTCGATATGGGCCTTAAACCAGGAATTAAAGTGACAGAAAACTCAATTTCTCATTCGGGAGGATGTGAAGGTAAATCCTCTGGAAACACATCAACATATCATTGCACAATAGGTACATACTATATTCAAACATTCCTTTCCTCGCCCATAATTATTTCTTTCTCATCCTCCCCAATAATTGAATTTTGTAGAGCTACTGGGGTTGGATCAAGATAAGAATCATATGGTGATGTTTTTGCTCTAAAGATAGTGTACTCATTATCATCATTGATATTTGGAACCTCCATCTTCTTATAATAAATTTTCACATCATGGTCCAAAATCCAATCCATACTGAGGATTATATCAAAATCATTATGGGTATGATGATTAGATAAGATGATAAATATCATTTATATTCCACAGTGGGAATAGATTCATAAAACATTGTTGCAATGATACTTCCCTTAGGAGTTTTTACTGACAACTACCTTGTTAAATCAAATTGGAAATATCTAACTTTCATAGAAAACTATGAAGATATTTAACAATGTGATGATCCAAGATCAAACAAATAATTTGATAAACTTGAGGAAACCATTAAATTACCTACCACCACGTTTTTGGAGCTTCAACATCAGTAATAGTGATTGAATATGTTTGACCTTGATCCCTTGTCCTTTTCTAAGGAAATATTCCATGATGCTTAGGATATTCATTTTCATAATGTCCCATCTCCCTTAAATTTTAGCATTAAATATTGGAATATACTTTCTTCCCCTTACAATCACTAGAAAGATGGCCTTTCAGTCCACATTTTTAGCATACTCCTTTACCTTTTAGACATGAACCGGGGTGCTTCCTTGCAAAATTATCATACGGTGGAAATTCAACACTTTTTTTCTTCAATGTTTCTTTATTTGCTTTCCTTGATTGTTTAGCAGATCTATTCTTATCATTCTTTGATTTAATGTCAGTAGAAATAGAGGATTCCTTTTCTGTCTTGATAGAACATGAGACAATATCTACATATGATGAGAAGGATTGTGAGACTAATGATTGGCGGAGAAATGGTTTTAACCCCTAAAAGAAATGATCAATCATACTTCTTGTGTTATATATATAATCTACTGCAAGCCTTGCTAACCTTGAAAGTTAGCCTCATACTTTGTGACATTATCATCCAGCTTTTCCCTCAAACTCAGAAATTTTCATTCCATATTCGTTGGATGGTCACGAGGAATGTATTTTTCAATGAAAATATTTTTAAACTCCCTCCATTAAATTTTTGATACTTCTTCATCTTCCTTTGTGTTTTAAATCAACAACCACCATTGATCTGCATCTCCTGTGAGGCGATAAAATTCCATGACAACTTTTTCCTTTTCACTACTTCCCAAAGAATGAAATATTTTCTCTAAGGAACATTTCCTTTAAGCAGCTACTAACGGTTTTTTACTCCTATTGAATGTTTGGGTTTGTTGCCTCGTGAAACGGTCTAACATTGATCCTCCACATTGTGAATCTAGGTGCTTCATAAGGGTAAGGTTATTTTTCATAACCTAAGTGAGTTGTCCTGGTATGGTGATAAGATGATCAGCACTAGTTGCTTCACCAGCTCCACAATAATTGTCTCATGAGACCTACTGATGCACCGAGGAGCTTTATTAGACTCCACCCGTCAGATACTAAGCCCAATACATTCTTCATATGAAAATGTTGAAGCATAACAAAAACATTTGTAATAAAACTAGAATAGGAAATGTCAATACTTTTACCATAAACCATGAATGGTATAAAAATAAAACATCCACAGTCAAACATATCACAAAACCTTCAATAAAATATTGAACATTTGTATCATAATTAATCAACATCAAACAGGTTTAATATTCATCAAATGATGTTGACATCGATGACATGAAAACTATTTGAAGGAAATATGTCTTTCTATTTTGAAACCATTAAATACTCACATAATTATAAAATAAAAAATTTATTTTGAAAATATAATTACAAGCTTTTAAGGGATGTTTTGATGATGTTATAATGGAGGAAAATAGTTTCACCCGACGTATAAGTTTAAAAACATTATTACCTTAATTTTGTCGAAATTGTCATAAAGTACCTTGTTTGAAAAAATATGGTAGGATTCCTTTCAAAATATATAAGGTCAAATAAGGGTATAAATGAATTCAACCCATATTCTAGTAGATAATAAAAAAGTTTTGAAATACATTTTCTAGAAAACATGGATGTTGATGATAAAGAGGTCCTAGTATATACTTACGTAAAAACATCCTCGGATAATAAAGGGATTGTGAAATTAACCATTACATTGTACTTTTCCTTGGTCAAAGATACTTTAACCTCTTGTATAATAGTTAAATTTTTGTTATTATATTTTACATGAACTATATATATATATGATATCATATATGATTTTCTAATATTTATTTGTTAATAATATTTCAATAGTATCATCGTTTCGGGTGTCAACTGGTTCATTTTCCTTTATATGCTTGGTTATGTAAGTAATGTTTGTTATGGATAGGATGTATTCGATTCATATATAGAATGATATTATGTTCATTAACATTATTTTTAATCATCAAATGAAAATTATTCATGAATGGTTGCGATGGGGAAATGAATCTCATCGCATTCGTGGAGACGATAAACTGTACATACGCAGGAGCGACAAATATCATTATATTGATGGAGAAATCATATGTAGATGGATGGTATATCATATATAATAATTCATTAATACGTTATATTTATTATTTACATTAGTTATACTTATTATTATACTCATCCAAATAATGAAGTGTTTGAATAACAAACTACACCACAACGTGGAGACAGTAAGACGTACGTACACACCTATATTGAATTTGTCATTTATAAGATGGATATAATAAAGAATATGGTTGTAACATATTTTTAGTAACATAAATTTATGTATAAGGTACTCGATTTATTATTTTTTTATGAAAAAAAATGAATGTGGAAGTGGAAGAAGAAAAGAACTTGAAAGAGGGGATGAAATATTAATCTCTTCTCAAGGTTCTTCATTTTGATTTGATCAAAAGGGAACATTAGGTTGGCATTATGAACAAATTAAGGCTTATATTATGAAGGGAGTAAAGTTTGGATTTTATTTGGGTAGAGGTTGGACAAGCCAAATGGATTTGGAGGTGTGATATTGAGAGAATGGGAAGTGCCCTTTTATAAGAGAGGTGATGGTCACTTTATGAAAAACTTGAAATATAATTTTATAATAAAATCATTTTCGGTTTCATATGGCTCCAAATGATTTATTGAGAAGATAAGGTGGGGATGGGTCTAAAAACTATCAACCAATAGGTTTTATATAGGTTTAGGTTACCATATTAATATTATAGTTTATATTTAACTCTTAGTTAAATAGTTTGACATTTACCTTGTCTCTTGGTATTTTTATAGTATATGGTTAATAAAAAAACTATAAACATCAAAGAGAACCCCAAGTGGTTCATTATAAATATATAACTTTATATAAGTCTTTTGTCCGAACAGTAAAGTTTTATGAATAATATATCAATTAATAATATATTATTTGTTCTAAAAACTCATTTATGTCAATTTTGACACTATTTAGTATTTGATTTTTTTGAAAACCATTAAACATTATTACTTCGAATAAAATTTATATAACCAACCCTAATATGTCATATTAACCTAAAAATTTAGTGCAATTCACTATAATTCTCAATTAAAATATATTTGGATATTTATAATATAAATTTCTATAATATTTCATTGATATGGTAATTACGACATCATCATTGTGTCAAAATAAAATTAAATTATTTAATGTATAAAAATTATAAATAAAATATAATTATTTATTAAATAATTTTAGCTTTATAAAGAATACTTATAGTCAAATTTATATTATTTTTATCCATATATTAAAAATCGTTTAGTTATTAAACATTAAATTTAACACTTTTAACTCTTCTTTAAATAAAATAATTATAAATGTTCCAATCAAATCCAAGTGGACCAAGGGGTCATATATTATTTCTAAGGTTGTTTTTGGTCGAATTATACTTATCCAATAGAATTATAACACGTGTTAGTGTAATTATGATAGCATTTTACCCTTAATTACCATATTTACTTTTATTTGTGGTAAATAAAAGTCAAAAGTTACTATTCAACAAAAATTATTTTCATCTTATTGAACCAAATTTTAATTACTGATATTAGTTTTACGAATCATATTTTTTAAATTCAACTCATAGAAGCGGTAAAATTATGTTTCATGCAAATTTGCAAATGCTCATAAGAGGTGGGTAAAAGACGGGAAAAAGTTCAATAAAATATTTATATATCTATACTTATTATAAAATAACTCCAATTAATTACATAAACAATATATAGGTATTATGTATCTATTTTTAACTAAAATAAATTTAAATAAAATAAATAATTATTTAAATAAAAAGTTGATTTTAACCAATAACGCATTGTTTTTTAAAATTCATAAAAAATTGAATGTTTTTAGAAAAATACCCAAAATTCACTCTAAGATAATTTCGATATTAAAAATTCCAAAATAAAGTCCATCGTGAAAAATAAAATTTATAAATTTTCAAAAATTTTGAATTACTCTTCATAACGGCTAGTTTGATTGGTCGCGGTGTGTTAGAATATCGAAGGTGCGTACAATGCAATTTATTGAAATATTCGAAGGGAATTGTGCCATGGAAGCTTGGGGTGTTAGAACTTCCAAAAATGTATTAATAATTATACCTTTTATGAGAATTAAATAAATACATATTACTAAAATAAATCATTATCAGCACTAAAACATTAGCACTGATAATGGATTTATAATTATAATTATTTATAAAAACTTTAGTAAATATATTTATAAAATTTTTTATTTATTTTTTGTGATGTTGTTATTATATAATTATATAAGTAGATATTTTTTTACTTAAAAAATCATTTTTCTATTTATAGTTATAAATATATAATTTTATTAATATAGAAACTATACTTTTATAAATATATTTTTAAAAATATTTATATTTAATTTTTAATAATTATAAATACATTTATATGATTTTATATTGTTATATAATTATATATAATTATATAATAAAATATAATTTTATTAAATATATATAAATATCAATACAGTTGTTGGTCAGAGTGGATACTCAAGAGGGGGGTTGAATTGAGTAGCAATTAAAATATTCTGTTTAAAATATTTTTACTAAAATCCCATAATTCATAAAACAAGTTAAACTGTAGTGAATTTGTAATGATTGTAAATGTTCAATCAGTTTCTCAATGATTGATTACATCTCACTTAACTTAATTTGGTGATTAAGTAAGATTTTTAATCTAACTTACCGGTTGACAATAATTACAAACACTTTCAAGTTCAACTATTAGATTAACTTTAAAACATGTTTATATTTAATGTACTTAGTAGTGAAATATTCAAAATAGTTTTAATAATGGCAAAATGCACATCAGTATTAAAACATGAAGTTAAGTCTCAAGCTGAGACTTAGTCCTCTTACATTGTTTATATAATCTATGATCCACACCCCAGATCGAGTTTTTACAACAGTTTTCAGACTGTTCAAGTCCTCAGTCCTCCACCACAATTCTATGCGAGTAAACAAAAACAACAGCACTCAAGATGTCCAGGTCACGCTTGACCTCTTCCACAATACACAATGAGATACAATAAGGTGTAAAAAGTTCGGTGTGGGGATTTAGTATCCTCTAGTTCATCCCAGGAGTCATTGTGTATCCAAATAGACAGATTCACACACACTGCTCAAAATGTTAATCAAATTTATACTACAGAGAAAATAATTGGACAATGATTTTAGAATGCTCTGAGTGCAGCAGATGAGCTCTGGACTCATTTGGATGTTGCAGATGTTATTTGAGTCCTTTCTGGTAAGGATACCATAAAACAAAGTGTCGTTGTTCTTCCCTACTATAGTTATTCAACCATTTTCATATGATGTTCAGTAAGGCACAACAACTCAGCTTCAGTGTTTGTTCTAGGTGAATGATATTCTTAAAGCTCTCTGGTTTTCACAGGTGTTCTTCAAGTTCTTCTTTTGTTTTGTGGGGGCTTTCACGCACACGTACACTCCCATCTTATTGTGTGTCTCTGTCTGTGTATTTGTTTGTGTTTTCTTTTTCACTGTAGATAGATATTCCTTTTTATTCCTTGAGATCTAGTAAAAAGAATGATTAATTTTTGATAGTTATGAGGTATAGTTCTCTAAAATTCAACAAACAATATTAATTAATCACAGGTGCATTAAATTAAGCAAATATGGCCGTTGGAATTAAATAAGAGTTAATAAAAATTCAAACAGTTTTCCTGGCTATTAGCGAGTGATGATATCAGTAGGTCATTTGAATTTTCATCGGTATCGGTAGGTCATGTGATCAACATCAGCTTGGGTAGGTCATGTGACCAGCATCGGCTTCGGTAGGTCATGTGATCAGCATCGGCTTCGGTAGGTCATGTGATCCGCATCGGCTTCGGTAGGTCATGTGATAAGCATCAGCTTCACTAGTTCATGAGATCAGCATCGGCTTTGGTAGGTCATGTGATCAGCATCGTCTTTGGTAGGTCATGTTATTAGCATCAGATTCGGTAGGTCATGTTATCAGCATCGACTTCTATAGGTCATGCGATCAGCATCAGCTTCGGTAGGTCATGTGATCAGCATTAGCTTCTGTAGGTTATGTGATCAGCATCAGCATCGGTAGGTTTTGTGATCAACATCAACTTCGGTAGGTCATGTGATCAACATTAGCTTTGGTAGGTCATTTTTATCATTAGTGCGACTTTTTTCATCGGTGTGACCGTTGCCATTGGTTTGTCACATTGGTGACTCGTCCATCAGTTTGTCACATCGGTGTCTCATTCCATTAACTATCAGTGACTGTAGAATATAACTAACGGTGAGTCAAAAACATAAAATTTTCATAGAGTGTATGTGTAATCAAGAATACTTCCAGGTCAATAGTAAACCATAAATAATCATAGATAAACATATGTAGACATGATTAAACATATATAAACAAATTTATAACAGATTAAATAATTGACTAAATTGACATATAAAGGAAAACAACAATGATTTGTGATTATTAAAATAATTATCGCATAGAGGGTTCAACAATATCCCCCTTCTTGAAAATAACAAATCTATGGCATAAATAGAGATGGAAGATGATATAACACTCAGTATTATACCCCTATGTAAAAAGAATATATGTCTAAAGGTAAACATGTCATTTGAGCTAAGATTAAAATAGTGTTATATGCCTATTGGAGGTTATATAATCTATATCATGGCATTAGAGATTAAATCTTACTTAGTGCTTATATACTGTTCTCACCTTGATTATACTTATATAAATTATTCTCCCCCTTAGATATATATTGATAATATGTTATATATTGAGAATGTTCTCCCCCTTTTGGATTACCAATATGAAAACGACAAAAAACAGAGGGAGATAAAAAAGAAGGTTTCATTGAAATACCATCTGAAAAGATACAAGAAAAACATACACCCTATAAAAATTAAAGGCATAGCTATTTATGGGGGAGTAGAGGAGCTATCCCTTTAGTAGAGGGAGGAATGGATGGGCCAGAAGGTGGCTTGTTGGATGATTAATCTGGCTGGATGGAGAGAGGAGGTAAGACAACTCCGGCTGGAAGCACACTGGGTGCTAAGGTTACTTGCAATTGGCTAGAAGATCCTCTTGAAGGTAGCTGCTGAATGATTGGCCGAATATTATATAATTATTGAGAAAATAATATCTGACCAAGTACAACACTGGATGGAATGAGAGGCTCATCAGTTGGATGAACAATTTCCTTTTCTTGCACGTGAGGATATGGTGTGAGAATATTGATAAAATCCTGAATTAATTCATCACCATATTTCATGGCCTTCTCAAAATCATCCTTATTCTGCATGAAACTCTCTAGAATGGGAGTAAAATCCTTTAATTGTTGGACCTTATCCTTAAAGGCTTGATTGACTAGAGGTAGCCTAAAATTCTTATCCAAGCCTTTAAACTGATGGTTCAACTCATGCATGATATAAATTTTAAAAAAATAGTGATCCACTTTTTCTTTGATCTTTTTTCTGAGCTTTAGTAGCATTAGACGAATACAGCTTCACCTTCTTGTGAATATGATCACTATTTTCATTCATCTTTTTCAAAGAATCCAAGTCCATAATCTGTCCAAGGGCTGATAACACTTATTTTATAACTTCTATTAAGGCATTAATCTCATGTCCAGTGATCTCGGTCACTTTGGAGGAGCTATCTTGAGAAACAATCAAAGTTATCTCAGACTTTAATCTAATCAAATCAGATTTCATCAGGTGTTCTATCAAATTTCTCAAAACATTCTTTATACTAGTGGTGGTTGATCTAAATTCTCCTAACATAGATACTAAATCACTTCTCAAATCCTTGAGCGCTTGATTCAGAGAGGAAATGTGCTTGCCAATCATCTCACTAGTATTTCACAGGTCTGGGTTAATAATATTTACCACTCTTTGAGTGATAGAGTCCATAGTAGCCTCAGATATATTCACAGGATCAGAAGAAAGAGCATTAGATAATTCTTATTTCATTTTTTCTTTGACTGCATGGAGCAAATAATCTTCAAACTTGTCAAAATCAGATCGAGAAACAGAAGAAACAGGTCTTTCTGTAGTCACTTTCACTTCCTCAGCAACTGGTCCAACCTCAAATGGATGGATTACTCTTGCGATATTCACTTCTTCTTCCTCTTCCTCTAAATAATCCAATCCTAGAAACCCAAAACCTGGGTGGTCTTCCCATTCATCTTTAAAAGAGGTATACTTAGGCTTTACAAAAACAAATTTATCAGAATTTTCAATAGAGTCTTCCCCATCAACATCAATCAAAGTATGCACTGTCCTTTCAGCCTCAGGAATAGTTTCTTTCTCAATTGATTGTGGTTAAGGATCAACATGAATCTTATTGAGACCATACATTTGTTGAGTACTTCTATTATAATCATCATCATCACCATTTCCATTATTGTTTACCGAAGTCTTATTAGAACTCTCCTTGTTACTGGATTCATACTGGTCCGAGTTTTATAATTCAGTGTCAACTTATTATTCATCATTCATAAGGGGTTCTGACTCGGGTAACTTAAGGGGTGGACATGCTGGTCCAATTTTTATTCTTTTCTTAGGAATTAATGTATCAGGGTCACTCCTGTCATCAAGAGGTGACTTGAGTTCCTTCTCACTATCGACATCATCATCATCTTCAGTTTCCCATGTTTCCTACCTACTAGACCCTCCAGTGTCCTTAGGAACATCGATCTCTTCTTCCTCATCATAATAGACAACATCCTCATGAGGTTTTAAACCTGGATCTCTCATCCCCTTTGGTCTCTTAGAGTGGTCAGTAGGATTAAAGGATTCATATAACCTATCTTCCTCAACAACCCATATCATCTTCCATGGATTCCAGTTAATTTTCTTTCTCTTACAGAAATCCTTTCTAATACAAAAACCACTACTAGATGAGATACACTCGTCTCCATCTTCAACACAACCCAAAAACATTAGCATGGCAGAGACATGCTTAGAATAGAATGGGGTTGTAGCCTTCATGGATGGCTTTACCATCTCAGAAATATGAACAGTAATGTATCTACAAAAGTTTATATTCTCATCATTTAGCAATAAAAACAACAAGAATACATCACGATACTTCACAGAAGCTAAATAACCCTTTCTCAAATTGATTTGGTGCTGAATAAACATAAACAAGATTCTACTTTCTCCATCTAACTCAGCAGCTGTTATTCTTATGGATTCAGATTTTCCAGTCAAAATCTCCAGAGAATACTCATATGAGAAATATTCAGTGGGAGGAGAAATATTACCATTGAAATCCTCATATCTACCTTTATGTGGTACCCTGAAACACTCAGCCCACTGCTTTGATGAAAATGTTATCTTTTTTCCTTTGATCACTGAAGATAATCTTGCAGCTTCTACTCTATCCAATGCAATACTCAAATTCAAATAAAACTCATGCACTAGCTTCGGGTAGTAGACTCGGTTATTATTACAGAACCAGTCTTTCCATCCTTGAATCTCCAACACTTTTAAAATCATAGATTAACTAGATAACAATCTTTCAGAACTTACTTCTTTTTATGCGGTGACCACCTGATTCACTAATTTCGGGTTCACGGACTTTTGAGTCATGCTGCTCGATTCTCCTCTAACTTGTTTCATAGGTGAGGAGCTTTCATATTCCTTGTCTTGTCACTTTTTCTTTTCCATTGGTAGGTTAGAGAGGTTTCATAGGTTTGAGAGGTTCGAAAGTTTTGGATTTGGAAGATGTGGAGTTCGACATGATATGGAAGGTCAACATTTCATAGGAATTGAAATAGTTGTGGGTCATTAATTTTATAATTTAGGGTTACAATATTTAAAAAAATATTGATTAAGTCAAACATCGTCATTTCGATAAACACTAACGGTTTCATATACTATTTAACTAAATCAGTAGAATAGATCGGTCTCACTGATCGGTTTCACGGATCACTTTCACTGATCGATCATATGTATCTCTTATTTAATAAAATATAGAATTTTAGAGCATAAGGGTTTGGTAAAAATATTAGCCAATTGATGTTCAGAGTCAATGAATTCTAGAGAAATATCACCCTTTTGATAATGATCACTCAAAAAGTGATGTCTTACATCAATGTGCTTAGTCCTAGAGTGAGACACAAGATTCTTACAGATATTAACTAAACTAGTGTTATCACAATTTATAAACACATTTCTGAAATGATATCCATAGTCCAATAAATTCTGTTTCATCCATAGAATCTATGCACAACAACTACAAGAAACAATGTATTATTATTCTGTAGTAGACAATGCAACTAAGTTTTGTTTCTTACTACACCAAGATACCAGGGACATTCCCAATAGATGACATGTTCCAGATGTGCTCTTCCTATCTAACTTGCAACCAGCAAAGTAAGCATCTGAATAACTTATTAAGTCAAAAGGTTTTCATTTTGGATAAAACAATCCTAAATTGGTAGTATGTTTAAGATATTTGAAAATCCGTTTAACAACAAGAAAGTGAGATTTTTTAGGATTAGCTTGAAATCTTGCGCACATGCATACACTAAACATGATATCTGGTCGACTAGCATTAAGGTAAAGTTAGCTCCCAATCATACCACTATAATTGGTTTGATCAACTAGTTTCCTAGTTTCATCATCATACAAATTACAGGTGATACTCATAGGTTTATCACTTCCCTTATTACTATCCAAACCAAAATGTTACAAAATATCCTTTGTATATTTACTTTAATTTTAAATAATACCATCTTTCTTTTGAAAATTTTGAAATCCAAGAAAATACTTGAGTTCTCCCATTAAGCTCGTTTCAAATTCATTTATCATAATCTTTAAAAATCAGTACATAAATGTTTTTTGAAGATCCAAAGATAATTTCATCGACATAGATTTGTACAATCAAAATATCGTTAGAAATTATTTTAATAAAAAGACTGGTATCTTCAATTCACTTAGTAAAACATTTAGAAATAAGAAAATTTTTAATTCTATCATACCAAGATCTTGGAGCATGTTTTAAACCATATGAAGCTTTAGAAAATTTAAAAACATGATTTTGAAAATGGAGGTTTTTAAATCTAGGAGGTCGTTCAACAAAAACATCTTCAATTATAAAACCATTTCTAAAATCACTTTTGATATCCATTTGATATAACATGAAATTAAGATGAGATGCATAAGAAAGAAAGATCCTAATGGCTTCTAATCTTGTTATAGGTTCCATGGTTTCATCATAGTATATTACTTCATCTTGATTATAACCTTGTGCAACTAATCTAACTTTTTTTCTAATGATGTTTCCAGATTCATCAATTTTATTTCCAAAAACCCATTTATTACCTATGGTCAAGGTGTTCTTAGGTATTTCTACTAATTCCATAAAATGGTTTCTTTAAAATTGATTTAATTATTCATTCATAGACATTACCCAAAATTCATCATTGATTGCATCATTGATATTTTTAGGTTCTAGCTGTCAATGAAAGGACTGATGTTCAACCTGATTTCTCAATGAAGCTCTAGTTTGTGTTCCTCTTTCAAGTTTACTTAACACTTCATCTAGAGGATAGTTCTTTAGAATCCTAGTTGATATAGTAAAGTTTGGACTAGAAATTTTAGGTTCTTATCTAGGCTTGGGTTCAATAGAAGCAGGTTTTGGTGTATTTCCAGAGCCGGTTGTCTTTATAATAGGTCCACTATCTTTATCATTTAGATTTAGAATAGGAAATTCATCTTTAGTATTTTCAAAAATTGTTTTGGGTTAATGTGGATTAGTTTCATCAAATTTTATGTGAACAGATTCTTCCACGCATAGGGTTCTCTAATTGAATACACTATAGGCTTTACATGATATTTAGTAACCTAGGAAAATTCCATCATCACTTTTGGAATAGAATTTGTCTAGATTATATTTAGTCTTAAGTATAAAGACATTTCAACCATAAAATCTAAAGTAGTTAACCTAAGGCTTCCTATTATTCCAAATCTCATAAGGGGTTTTCTCAAGAATAGGTCCAATCATGACTCCATTTATAATATAACAAGCTGTATTGACAGCTTCAGCCCAAAAATAAATAGATTAATCATATTCATTTAACATGGTTCTTGCAATTTCTTGAAGGGTTCTATTTCTAGTATCTACTACACCATTCTATTGAGGTGTCCTAGTGGTAGAAAATTTGTGATTATTGCCATTGTGTGAGCAGTAAGATTCAAACTCATGATTTTCAAACTCACGACCATGATCACTTCTCAAGGTTTTATTCTTATGTCCACTAAAGTTTTATACATACTTGGAGTATTCAATAATGTAAGAGAAAGCATCACTTTTGTGAGCTAAAAAGTATACCCAAGTATATTTAGAAAAGTCATCTTCAAGAACATAAACATTGTTCTTCCCATTTAAACTAGAAACTCTAGAAGGTCCAAACAAGTCCACGTAAAGCAACTGAAGAGGTTGAGATGTTGAAGATTATTTATTTGATTAAAAATAATCTTTATGTTGCATTCACTTTTGACAGAGATTACAAACATTATCATCCGGGAATTCATATATAGGTAGGTCTCTAACTAAGTTCTTCCTAGTTAGTTTTCTAGGTGAATGTATATTGTAGTGTCCTAATCTTCTATTCCAAATCCAGGATTCTTTAGGAAAATCATTTAAACAAGTAATATTCTAATTAGCTAAAGAAATAAAATATAAATCATATACATTTTCATTTCTTAAGGAAGAGAATACTAAAAAAAATATTGACTTAAAAACATTAGAATAATCATTTTCAAATTTAACATTAAAACCATCAACACATAACTGAGAAATACATAACAAGTTATATTTTAATCCATCTACAAATAAAACTGTTGAAATTACAATTGAATTAGTGTTACCAATTTTACATAGGCCGATGATTTTCCCTTTAGAGTTATCACAAAAGGTGACATATCTTTCATCAACGTTGATTATGATTTTGAAGCATGAAGAGTCTCCTATCACGTGTCTTGAATATCCAATGTCAAAATACCATGTCTTACAATAGGAACTTTTCAAGCATGTTTTCTACAAAACAAATTTAGATAGAAAATGATTTTGGTACCCAGATTTTCTTTGGCCTAGACAGGTTAGCAAGCAGAACTTTCATTACCTATATTTGTCTAATTGGTTTCATATAATAATTAGTTTTGAAATATTTTGCAAGAAAAAAATTGTTTGATATATAACTATGTGAGTAGCTAGTTGGGACATAAGAATTTCTAGAACTGGAACTTGCAGCATACTGTCCAGATTTAGGAATAAATCTATTCTTTGTAATCTGTCATTGTCCAGGCTGATAGCCTAAACCAGTAGTATATTTTAGTGCTAGTTGTTTTCCTAGAATTTGTTTGTGCGTGTCCTATCCATTAGTAAATTTTTCTAAATCATTCATGAGTTTACCATTAGATAATTTTAGTTCAGTATTCTCTTTGACTAGTTGATCATTCTTTTACTTTTCTACTTCTAGTACATAATTGAAAGTGCTAGTTAAGGCATGGTGTATCATTAAGTCTTTATACTTGTCTTTCAGCTCAATGCAGGTATGCTATAGCATGTTACAAGAATTCAAATAAATCATCACATGACATGTTTTCAGAATCAGAATTACCTCCAGAATAATAAGAGTTTGAAGAAGGAGTATCCAATGTTACCTCATATGTGTTTGTCATGAAATACATATTATATTTTTGATATTTTTCATCCTGAGTGGAATCATAATCACTTGAACTATCTTTTGAAGCAATCTAGGTTTCTTTGATTTCTATTTTGAATTTTCTGCCATTATAGTCATAATTTTTCCTGAACTGTAATTTAAGACAATCAGCTTTCACTTTTCCTTTCCTCTTGCATTCGTAGAATACTATTTCATCACCCTTATCAGTCATTTTCCAATATTTCATCCAATGACCTTAGTTTTCATACATTCCCCTATAGTTTGATTTTCTGAAAAACTTTTTCTTCCTATAAAATTTCTTAAATCATCTGGATATCTGAGCCCTTTCATCATCACTATCAGATATACTGTATTCACTAATAGAACTATCCCTTGCACCTTGAATTTTATCTTTGTCCTCTAATTTTGAAGAAAATGTCTTGAAGGATAATGATTTCTTCCTTGGTTCAACATCTTCTTCCTAGTTTACTTTCAGTTTGTAACACCCCAAGATTTCATAGTGTGTTATTTTTTTCAATATAATTCAATAAATTTCACTACACGCAACACCGAGTTCAATCACACCATGACTTACCAAAAAAAAAACCATTAAAAAGAGGATTTGAATAGTATTAACTAAATTTTAATCTTTATATAATCCTTATAATTTTAGAATCCATATTATGAGTTTTGTAGACATAATGCAAGAACAGATTCATTTTTAGTATTGCACATTTATCAAATTTTAATAGTGAAACCTTTTTAAATATAATATTTTATACTTTTTGACTAAATAGGGACATCAAAAAAAAATCTAAAATGAAACATCCCAAGCTTCCATGGTATGCTTTCCTTTGAACAATACAGTAGCGTGTGTTGTACGCAACTTCGAGTTCTAACACACCACAACCAATCAAACTAGCCGTTATGAATAGTAATACCTACCTTTTAAAATTTTAGAAATTTTATCTCTAACAATGGACTTCATTTTTGGATTCGGAGTATCGAATTTAGCCTATGGTGAAATTTTGGTACTTTTCGGATAACTTTAATATTTTGATGAATAGTGAAGATTACTAAATTTTAATTAAAAACAACTTTTTTAATCAAAATAATTAATAGTGATAAATTATGAATTTGAGTGGTTTTAAAGTATATTTTGAATATATTTTTACGATTTAATATAATGTTGGTCATTGGACATAATTTTACAATTATACCGAACATAAACAAGTGTCAATCTTTTGATAGTTATTATCTCTTAAAAACACGCTTTTTGTTTTGACAGTGGGAATTAATTTTAAATTAATTTCTGCCACTTATATGTTTTGAATTTAGAAAAATGGATTCCATATTTGGAATCAGTATGTTCAAATTGTGTAAATAGGTAACTTTTATTTTTATACATTTTGATTAATTACTGCGGTAAATATTTTATTTACCATGGTTAAGGGTAAATCTGGTAAATAAGGGTTAAACAAATAATATTATAATAATACTAAATTACCCTAAAACGTGTCCTAGCCTTATTGGTTGATATATGTTCATACATAGGCATATTTGGGTCGATTTTGGGACCCCATGGTGCCACTTGTAGGTGATAGGGACACTTTATTTTAATTAAGTTAAAATGAATACAAAAATGACACAAGCATATATCTTTTAGAAAAACAATTTGTACATAGGGTTATATATGTTTCATATTAGATTATAAATATTAATTAGAAATATAAATATATTTCCTACATAATTATATTTTATTTATAATTTTTAGACATTAAATAAGTTAATTTATTTACGACACAAAGATGATGCAGTGATTACTATAATAGTTAAAAATCAAAATAATTGATATTATAAATATCCAAATAAATATAATATGAAACTTTTAATGAATTAAAATAATTTTCTAGGATAATATGATATATTAGGATTGATTTAATTTACTTTGTTCGAAGTAATCAATCTGTTATGAGTTTCACAAAAATCAACTATTGAATAGTGTCAAAATTGACATAAAAGAGTTCTTAAATAAAATATTATATTATTAATTGATATTAAATTCTAAAAAATCTAAGGTTCTTCCAAAAGACTTATATCATGATAGGTTCATCATTAATGGACCACTTGGGGGTCTCTTGGATGTATATAGTAAGTTTATTAACCATATAATATAACAATACAAAGAGACATTGTAAAAGTGAAACTAATTAACTTAGAGTTAATACTTAAAGATAAGGTTAATATAAGTACCCAAACCTATCTAAATTCAATTGGATGAGTTTTTTTCGACCTATACCCACCTTAACCTATGAATAATTAACTTTGGAGCCATTATAAACCGAATATGAATTTAATATAAACTAATATTTCTATCTTTTCCAAAGGTGCCCCTCACCCCTCTTATAAAAGGGCACTCTTCCTTCCCATTTCTTCACACCTTAAAAGCATTTTGGTTCGGCCAAACTCTGCCAAAATACTCTCCCAACATCCTCACTACAACCTATAGGCCTTATTTGGATCAGAAAGCCAACCTAAGGATCCCTTTTGATCAAATCAAAAGGAAGAACCTGAAGAAGAGGTAATGTTTTCACCACCCCTTTTCAAGTTCCTTTCTTCTTCCACTTCTTCTTTCTTTGTTATTACCATTCTAAAATAATAAATCCAGTATATTATATATAATTTGATGTTATTATAAATATGTTACAACCATATTCATTATTCTATCCTCCCTTTGAATAACATGTCACCATACGTGCGTACGTACGGCTTACCGTCTCCACGTCGTGGTGTAATTGTTATTCAATATATTATTATTTGGATGGTTATAATAATGATGTGTACTCATGTAAATAATATATATAACATGCTAATTATTCTGTATATATGATATACCATCCATTTATATATTATTTTAATATCAAAAGAATGATATTGTCGCTCGTGCGTACGTACGGACTATGGTCTCCACGAACGCGATGAGATTCATTCTCCATCGTATCCATTAAAGTATAATTATCATTTGATGATTTAAAAATGATGTTTAAGGACTTGATATCATTCGGGATATGAATAAGATAAAACCTATCGATAACAAACACGGCTTATGTAACAAAACATATAAAAGAAAATGAGTAAGTTAACACCCGAAACGACGATAATTAAAAGATATTATTAACAAATCAATGTTAAAAGATCATATATGATATCATATTAATATATATTATTATTTAATAATTTAATAACAATTATTTCACCATTATAAAGGAGGTTAACCTTCCCCAACCAAGGAAAAGCACAAGGTAAGGGGTTTTCATCTCACTCCTTATTCCCGTGAGATTCATGCCATATTGCCACCATCACCTTTTGTGTGGTGTATGTACTGCCCACAATTATATTCTTTGTGTAATAAACTCTAATTTATGTGTATTTACATATTCATTGTATGATACCTCTTTCATGGGTTGTATGTTTCATAAGTTACCAAATTGGTATGGGTTATTTCACAATCTCTTCATTATCCGAGGTTGTTTATACGTAATAATCTACTGGGATCTCTATATCATCCACATCCATGTTTCTTACTAATGTATTTCAAAACATTTTTACTATTTACAAGAATATGGGTTAAAGTCATTTATACCCTTATGTGTTTTAAAGGAATCTTTCCTTTGTTTTCCAAACAAGGCACTTTTAACCTTTTCGACAAATTTAAGGTAAGAATGTTTTTTTAACTTATACGGCGGGTGCGGCTATTTACCGCCGTTATAAAATCGTCAAAGCTTCCCTTACAAGCTTATAAGAATATTTTCAAATTGAATGTATTATTTTATAATTATGTTACTTTTAAAATGATTTCAAAAAAAAATATTTCTATAAAATAGTTTTGATTTCTTCTATGTCAACATCCTTTGATGGATTTTAAGCTTATTTGAAGTTGATTTATTATGATACAAAACATCCATATTATATTGAAGGTTTTGTGATATTTTTAACTGTGGATAAGTTATTCATATGTCACTCATGGTTTTTTTTAGAGTATTGACATTTCATAAGTTATTTGTAATCCGAATGTTTATGTTATATTCCAACCATTCATTTAGATGATTGTGTTAGACAAGTATGTTCCGGGTTGGGGACCAGTAAAAGTAAGCCATCCGGTTTGGTCTCCGGTTATTAGATGAACTCTGGTTTGGTCTCCGGTTATTAGAGGCACTCCAGGTTGGTGTCCGGTTATTAGAGGCACTCCGGGTTGGGTTCCGGTTACAGTTAGCCCCCAGGTCTTGGGACGAGGCCTTGACAAAGAAATTAAAGTTCAGCATTATGCATTCCGACATTATGAAAGTGTTTATTGATATTGCATGTGATTATTCGATTAGTAGAATATCCATGTGAATAAGTAAATGGAATTATTTCATTTTACTTTTGCCATACTATGTTTAAGTTCAAGTTTAAAAGGCTTTTGTTTTAGTAATGCATTACCTTAAATGTTTATGCTTATTTTTGAATGTTCTGCTATATTGTTATCCTTACTGGGCATTTGAGCTCACCCATTTTCTATGTTTTATTTTTCCCAGGATGTGAAGAAGTAAGTTATGAATGACCTGCAGGGATATTATGAGGGGATAATAGTGTGGACTATGGAGACATTATGTTGTCGTAGTAGTTTTTCACTTTATGATGTAATGTAAATCTTATGAATATATCTAGTGTTTCCAAGGCTACTAAACCAATCGGTCTTTCGAGATTTAATCTTTCTTGTGATCATTCCAATTTTATGTAATAATGCACCAACTCTGGGTAACTAGGGTCGGGGCATTACAGTTGGTATCAGAGGAAGTTTAGTACAAACCTTGGAAGCTAGATTTAGATAAACTCTGATGAGAGAACATAGATTTAAGATGAATTTTGAGGATTAGTATAGAAGAACTTCCTAGAATTTTGGTATTGTAGAGATTTTGTGAGTTTTCCGAGAAATACAACCCTGTCTGGATACGAGAAGGTAGAGGCGGCTCTGGCACAGAGGTACCTAGGGGTAAAACCCGAAAACACCACTTTGAGCTAGACTCGAACGGGAACTGGTGCACGACAACGGGCCTTGCTGCACTCTTGGTTACGAAACTCCCGGGGGATATGCTTAGGATAACTCTCATTTTCTTTACAAATCATTATGAATGGTTTATGAGTATATATTTACTCAAAGAAGACATTTTTATGATTATGGATTATATCCATAAACTATTTAATTTATGTTATGTGTTTTACAAGTTTGGGATTAGGTATTGTTATTCATAAACTAATCTAATGTATGCCATTGTTTAGAAATGGAACCCAGTAGAAGGAATGAGAACTCTAGCAATGCACATGATACAAAGAGAAAGAAGGATCATATATTTTATGGTCTTAAGCCAGAATTTACAAGAGAAATAGTCTCACATGTATTATCATCATATGAAGAAATAATATCATGTGTTGATAAGATAAGTAAAGAGTTTACTGAGTCCTATGGCTTTGAAGGGAAGCAAGAGAAGAAAAGAATGGAAGAGAGAAAGATGGATAAAGGGAAGAGGGAAAAGAAGAATTTTACCATATGTGATAACTGTGGAAAGAAACACCCTGGAACTTGCCTGAAAGGAATGAGAGTTTGTTATAAGTGTGGAGGAAAAGGGCACAAAGTACGTGAATGCAAGGGTAAGAAAATGGTTTCAAATGTACAATTCTTCATTTGCAAGGAGTTTGGACACTACGCGAACCTATGTCCCAGTCATCAGACTATGCTGCAAATGATGCTATTGGATAATAATCAAGTTATGATACTTCCGCAGATGAAGAGGAATGATTAGAGTTATTATGTTGATTATTTCAATTGAGTGTTATATCAACAATGTAATTGTTATAATAATTATGGAGTATATAAGGATTGTACTGCAGTACTATTTCATTAAGGACATGAGATTGTGTGGAACAAAGAAAAGTGACTCAATAGCATGATAAATTTTTGGAAAACATATGGTTGAGATAATGATAAACCATAATATAGTTCTGATACCGAGGTAGTGATTTTGGAATAATACATGATTGTTTTGGATAAATTATATTGGATATTCTTGAATACCTTGGAACTGATTAATGTTTTTTATATTCCATCATAGTTGGGGTTTAAAACATTTTTGGATTGATGAAGTATATCCAGCATTCTATATGGAATAAGGGAGCATGAATGTAATCAATAAGGAATATGGTAATTCAGGATGTTTTAGTGTATTAAAAGAATACATGATGAAGGTATTCATATGCTATTACGGGGTAAAAAGGATGTACATTATGTTTACCTTCCTTATAAATGTTGGACTGTGAGTTTGGATAGAAGTATTTTGGATAGTTCTATTTTGTATTATTTTGGATTTCCATAAAAGGACAACCCGGAGGTCGGGCGGCAACCCGTCGCGTCTGGCAAGGCTGTGAGACTTGAACCTGCAACCGAAGGGAGACAAGGGTGTATCACCTTCCACTGGCCCACGAGATGTCCTGGATTAAATAATGTAGTTTTTATTAAAAGACCTTGTAGATGAGTTATAAATTCGTTTATTTTAGAACCCTATACGAATAGTGTAAATAGAATTTTTTACGTTCTATTATCTTTTAGAGTGAAAGATGAGTTTGTATTAATGGATAAAACTCTAATTATAAAGTAAGTATATCTCCTTATGATCTTATCCAATCTCATAAATAAATTTCTCAACATTAAGAAAAGGAAATTAGAACAAAAATGTTGTCCTAGATGGTACCTTAAATCATCACTAATTTATGGCTTTGGGATTGTTGGCCTTTTCATAGCCATGTTCTCTACCACTCTCCATCAGATAATTGATGGTTAGATTTTTCTTCCATATCCATATTTTCCTACATGGAACCCTAGTATGTGTTATTTTCGGTAATATTCATACTTTCCACTCTTTATTTTAAATAGAGGCCTCATTAATTTATTTTTCGATGTGGGATTTCAACTAAGATATTTTGAAATGTTAAAAATGTGTTATATTAATACCCTATGTTTTGTTGAACCAATGGTATTTCAAATCATGATAGATTGATGATTTTAAGGACCTCAATTTTATACTTGTTTGTGATTGATGACCTCAATCACTAACTATAAATATTTACGTTTTCCCTCCAATTATATGTCTCTAATTTCCACCAATGTTCTGCTAATCGAGATCATAATTTGGTGGTGACCATTTCATTTCTCTTTTCCTTATATTAAGACTAAATTTTAGTAACCCAATTTCTGATGTGGGTTTTCCCACAAATATATTTTCTATTTTCAACCTTTTATTTTCGAAAAACAATTTCAAATTGCGACGACGCAATTTATTGAAGGAGGGGAGAATGTAATACCCCAAGATTTCATAGTGTGTTATTTTTTCAAAATAATTCAATAACTTGCACTACACGCAACACCGAGTTCAATCACACCATGACTTACCAAAAAAAATCCATTCAAATGAGTTTATGAATAGTATTAACTAAATTTTAAACTTTATATAATCCTTATAATTTTAGAATCCATATTATGAGTTTCTTAGACATAATGCAAGAACAGATTCATTTTCAGTATTGCACTTTTATCAACTTTTAATAGTGAAACCTTTTTAAATACAATTTTTTATAATTTTTGACTAAATGGGGACATCAAAAAAATCTTAAATGAAACATCCCAAGCTTCCACGGTACGCTTTCCTTTGAATAATACAGTAGCGTGTGTTGTACGCAACTTCGAGTTCTAACACACCACAACCAATCAAACTAGCCGTTATGAATAGTAATACCTACCTTTTAAAATTTTAGAAATTTTATCTCTAAAAATGGACATCATTTTTGGATTTGTAGTATCGAATTTAGCCTAAGGTGAAATTTTGGTACTTTTCAGATAACTTTAATATTTTGATGAATAGTGAAAATTACTAAATTTTAATTAAAAACAACTTTTTAATCAAAATAATCAATAGTGATAAATTATGAATTTGAGTGGTTTTAAAGTATATTTAGAATATATTTTCACCATTTAATATAATGTTGGTCATTGGACATAATTTTACAATTAAACCGAACATAAACAAGTGTCAATCTTTTGATAGTTATTATCTCTTAAAAACACGGTTTTTGTTTTGATAGTGGGAATTAATTTTAAATTAATTTCTGCCACTTCTGTGTTTTGAATTTAGAAAAATGGATTCCATATTTGGAATCATGATTTTCAAATTGTGTAAATAGGTAACTTTTATTTTTAGACATTTTGAATAATTACTGCGGTAAATATTTTATTTATCATGGTTAAGGGTAAATCCGGTAAATAAGGGTTAAAAAAATAATATTATAATAATACTAAATTACCCTAAAAAGTGTCCTAGCCTTATTGGTTGATACATTTTCGGACATAGGCATATTTGGGTCGATTTTGGGACCCCATGGTGCCACTTGTAGGTGATAGGGACACTGTATTTTAATTAAGTTAAAATGAATACAAAAATGACACAAGCATATATCTTTTAGAAAAACAATTTGTACATATGGTTATATATGTTGGATTTTAGATTATAAATATTAATTAGAAAGATAAAAAGATTTCATACATAATTATATTTTATTTATAATTTTGAGACATTAAATAATTTAATTTATTTATGACACAAAGATGATACCGTAATTACTATAATAGTGAAAAATCAAAATAATTAATATTATAAATATCCAAATAAATATAATATGAAACTTTTAATGAATTAAACTAATTTTCTAGGATAATATGATATATTATTATTTATTTAATTGACTTTTTTCGAATTAATCAATCTATTATGAGTTTCACAAAAATCAACTATTGAATAGTGTCAAAATTGACATAAAAGAGTTCTTAAAAAAATATTATATTATTAATTGATATTAAATTCCTAAAAATATAAGGTTCGGCCAAGAGACTTATATCATGATAGGTTCATCATTAATGGACCACTTGGGGGTTTCTTGGATGTATATATTATGTTTATTAACCATATAATATAAAATTACATAGAGACATTGTAAAAGTGAAACTAATTAACTTAGAGTTAATACTTAATGATAAGGTTAATATAAGTACCCAAACCTGTATAAATTATATTGGTTGAGTTTTTTTAGACCTATAACCACCTTAAAATTTGAATAATCATCTTTGGAGCCATTAGAAACCGAATATGAATTTAATATAAACTAATATATCTAGCTTTTCCAAAGGTGACCCTCACCCCTCTTATAAAAGGGCACTCTTCCTTCCCATTTCATCACACCGTAAAAGCCTTTTGGTTTGGCCAAACTCTGGCCAAATACTCTCCCAACATCCTCACTACAACCTAGAGGCCTTATTTTGATCATAAAGCCATCCTAAGGAGCCCTTTTGATCAAATCAAAAGGAAGAACCTGAAGAAGAGGTAATGTTTTCACCACCCCTTTTCAAGTTCCTTTCTTCTTCCACTTCTTCTTTCTTTGTTATTACCATTCTAAAATAATAACTCCAGTATATTATATATACTGTGATGTTATTATAAATATGGTACAACCAAATTAAGTATTCTATCCACCCTTGGAATAACATGTCACCATACATGCGTACGTACGGCTTACCATCTCCACGTCGTGGTGTAACTGTTATTCAATATATTATTATTTGGATGGTTATAATAATGATGTGTAACTCATGTAAATAATAAATATAACATGATAATTATTCTGTATATATATGATATACCATCCATTTATATATTATTTTAATATCAAAATAATGATATTGTCGCTCGTGCGTACGTACGGACTACCGTCTCCACGAACGCGTTGAGATTCATTCTCCATCGTATCCATTAAAGTATAATTATCATTTGATGATTGAAAAATCATGTTTAAGGACTTGATATCATTCTGGATATGAATAATATACAACCTATCGATAAAAAACATGGCTTATATAACAAAACATATAAAAGAAAATGAGTAAGTTAACACCCGAAATGACGATAATTAAAAGATATTATTAACAAATCAATGTTAAAAGATCATATATGATATCATATTAATATATATGATTCTTGAATAATTTAATAACAATTATTTCACCATTATACAGGAGGTTAACCTACCCCAACCAAGGAAAAGTACAAGGTAAGGGGTTTTCATCTCACTCCTTATTCCCGTGAGATTCATGCCATATTGCCACCATCACCTTTTGTGTGGTGTATGTATTGCCCATAATTATATTATTTGTGTAATACACTCTAATTTATGTGTATTTACATATTCATTGTATGATACCTCTTTCATGGGTTGTATGTTTCATAAGTTACCAAATTGGTAAAGGTTATTTCACAGTCTCTTCATTATCTGAGGTTGTTTATACGTAATAATATACTGGGATCTCTTTATCATCCACATACATGTTTCTTACTAATGTATTTCAAAACCTTCTTACTATTTACAAGAAAATGGGTTGAAGTCATTTATACCCTTATGTGTTTCGAAAGGAATCTTTCTGTCGTTTTCCAAACAAGGCACTTTTAACCTTTTCGAAAAATTTAAGGTAAGAATGTTTTTTAAACTTATACGGCGGGTGCGGCTATTTACCGCCGTTATAAAATCATCAAAGCTTCCCTTACAAGATTATAAGAATATTTTCAAATTGAATGTATTATTTTATAAATATTTTACTTTTAAAATTATTTCAAAAAAAAATATTTCTATAAAATAGTTTTGATTTCATCTATGTCAACATCCTTTGATGGATTTTAAGCTTATTTGAAGTTGATTTATTATGATACAAAACATCCATATTTTATTGAAGGTTTTGTGATATTTTTGACTGTGGATAAGTTATTCTTATGTCACTCATGGTTTTTGTTTAGATTACTGAAATTTCATAAGTTATTTGTTATCTGAATGTTTATGTTATATTTCAACCTTTCATTCAGATGAATGTGTTAGACAAGTATGTTCCGGGTTGGGGACCGGTAAAAGTAAGCTCTCCGGTTTGGTCTCCGTTTAATAGAGGAACTCCGGTTTGGTCTCGGGTTATTAGAGGCACTCCGGGTTGGTGTCCGGTTATTAGAGGCACTCCGGGTTGGGTTCCGGTTACAGTTAGCCCCCAGGTCATAGGATGAGGCCTTGACAAAGAAATTAAAGTTCAGCATTATGCATTCCGACATTATGAAAGTGGTTATTTATATTGCATGTGATTATTCGATTAGTAGAATATCCATGTGAATAAGTAAATGGCATTATTTCATTTTACTTTTTCCATATTATGTTGGAGTTCAAGTTTAAAAGGCTTTTGTTTTAGTAATTCATTACCTTAAATGTTTATGATTATTTTTGAATGTTCCGCTATATTGTTATCCTTACAGGGCATTTGAACTCACCCCTTTTCTATGTTTTATTTTTCCCAGGATGTGAAGAAGTAAGTTATGAATGACCTGGAGGGATAATAGTGTGGACTATGGAGACATTATGTTGTCGTAGTAGTTTTTCACTTTATGATGTAATGTAAAACTTATGAATATATCTAGTGTTTCCAAGGCTACTAAACCAACCGGTCTTTCGAGATTTGATCTTTCTTGTGATCATGCCAATGTTATGTAATAATGCACCGACTCTGGGTAACTAGGGTCGGGGCGTTACACAGTTCCTCCTCATACATCATTAACTTACCAATGATTTCCTTGAAATAAAAGCACTAATGTCAAAATATTCTCTAATTGAAACTGATGTGCCTCTCCATCATTCCAGCAAGCATTTGAGTATTCTCATAATATTTTCCATAGCCGGAACAACCGTTCCAAGTGAGATCATTGTATTTACAATTTCATTGAACCAGAGATACATGTCAGACATATGTTCAACAGACATCATTTTAAAATTATCATACATAATAGTGTATGTGTTTAGTCTCATTTCATTAACACTGGTTGTTCCCTCATGGGAAACAACAAGAGTATCCAATTTTTCATAAGCAGTCTTACAAGAAGATATTGAATTAAATTTATCATCTCCTAAAGCACAATGCAAGGCATTCATTACTTTATAATTATTATTTTAAGCATCTTTAGTTGTTTCATCCCAAGTAGTTCTAACTGTTTATGGAATCTTATACTGAGTCTCTATGGCAGTCCAAATGTCAAATACCATACTTTCTATATGAATTTTCATTTTGATTTTCCATTGGTCATAATTAAAACCATTAAATAAGGGTGTCATGTTAGTAGCTAAACCTTCTAATTGGTTATCCATAATACCTAAGTTATATAAAGATATAAAAATTTAGAATTTACATAAATTTTACGATCTTTAAGATACAACTAAAATAATTGTTAAAAACAGAGTGTTTTGAAAAACTTTTATCTAACCCTCTGAAACAAAATGTTTGTCGGAGTGGATACTCAAGAGGGGGGTGAATTGAGTACCAATTAAAAATTTCTATTTAAAATATTTGAACTAAATCCACCATTTCATAAAACAGGTTAAAATGTAGTGAATTTGTAATGATTGTAAATTTTCAATCAGTTTCTTAAAGGTTGATTACTTCTCAGTTAACTTACCATGGATATTAAGTTAGCTTTTGAAACTATCTTACTGGTTCACAATAATTACAAACACATTCTAGTTCATCTTCCAGAGTTACTTTAAAACAAATTTATATTGAAAGTACTTAGCAGAGGAATATTCAAAATATTTTTAACGATGGAAAGATGCACAATAGTTTTAAAACAAGAGGTTCAGTCTCAAGCTGCGACATAGTCCTCTTAAATAGTTTATATAAACTATGACCCACACCCTAGATCAAGGTTTTATTATAGTAATCAGACTGTTCAGGTCCTTAGTCCTCTACCACAATTCTATGTGGGATAACATCAACAACATCACTAAGGCTATCCAGGTCACACTTAACCTCTTCCACAATTCAAAATGGGATATAATAAGGTGTAAAAAGATTAGTTTGTAGATTTAGAATCATCCAGTTCAGCCCAATAGTCAGTGTGTGTCCAAACAGACAGATGCACACAAAATTCTCAAAATGTTAATCAAAGGTATACTATAGAGGAAATAAATGGATAATGAGTTTAGAATGCTCTGAGTGATTTTAGATTTGCACTGGATTGGTTTGTATGTTGCAGTTGTTATTTGAGTCCTTTTTGGTGAGGATGACACAAAACAGAGTGTCGTTGTTCTTCCCAGCTATAGTTATTTAGCCTTGTGCATATGATGTTCAGTAAGGCACAACAACTCAGCTTTAGTGTTTGTTCCAGCTGAATGATCTTCTTGAAACTCTTTGGGTTTTATAGGTGTTCTTCAAGTTCTTCTTTTGTTTCGTTGGGGCCTTCACACACACGTATGCTCTCATCTTCTGGAGTGTCACTATCTGTGTATTTTATTGTGTCGCCTTTTTCACTACATATAGATCTTCATTTTTATTCCTTGAGATCTATTAAAAATAATGATTACTTTTTGACAGGTATGAGGTACGATTCCCTGACATCCAACAACTAATATTAATCAATAGTAGGTGCATTAAATTAAGAAAATATGACCGTTGGAATTAAATAAGAGTTAATAAAAGTTCAAACAGTTTTCATGGATATCAGTGAGTCATGAGATTGGTATGTTATTTGAATTTTCATCAGTATCGATAGGCCATGTGTTCAGAATCGGCTTCGTTAGGTCATGTGACCAGCATCACCTTCAGTAGGTCATGTGATCAGTATCTGCTTCGTTAGGTCAGGTGATCAACATCATCTTCTATAGGTCATGTGATCATCATCAGCTTCGGTAGGTCATGTGATCAGAATCAGATTCGGTAGGTCATGTGATCAGAATAGACTTAGGTCGGTCAGTTGATCTGCATCATCTTCGGTGGTTCATGTG
Source organism: Viscum album (assembly GCA_963277665.1). NCBI lineage: Eukaryota > Viridiplantae > Streptophyta > Magnoliopsida > Santalales > Viscaceae > Viscum > Viscum album. The sequence goes on from CAUJRU010001689.1 coordinate 51,660, forward strand.
TTCAACATCGACTTTGGTTGGTCATGTGATCATCCACGACTTCGGTAGGCAATGTGATCAGCATCATCTTCGGTAGGTCATGTGATCAGTATCAGCTTCGGTAGGTGAGGTGATCAGCATTAGCTTCGGTAGGTCACGTGATCAGCATCAGCTTCGGTAGGTGATTTGTATCATTGGTGCGACCGTTGTCATTGGTGCGACCATTGTCATCAGTGTGACCATTGTCATGGGTGCGATCGTTGTCATCGGTGCGGACGTTGTTATCAGTGTGACTGTTGTCATCGATGCGACTGTTGTCATCGGTTAGTCACATTGGTGACTCATCTATCAGTTTTTTACATCAGTGTCTCATTCCTTTAACTATCGGTGACTCAAGAATATAACAAACGGTGACTAAAAAACATAAAATTCTCACAAAGTGTCTGTGTAATCCAGAATACTTCCAGGTCAGTAGTAAACCATAAATAATCATAGATAAACATATGTAGACATGATTAAACATATATAAACACAATTAGAACAAATTGAATAATAGACTAAATTGACTTATAAAAGAAAACAACAATGATTTTTGATTATTAAAATATTTATTGCACAGAGGGTTCAACAACAGTAAATACATTCATATTTAAATATATTTATATCATTATATATGTTTATATATTTGAATATATACATTCAAAAAAACATATAAATAAAAATATAAATATAAATATCGTATACATAATCATTATTTTAACATATGAAATATAATATTTTAATGTTTTAAATATTGAATTATTTATTTAAAATTATATAACTAGTTTCGTAAAAAAACTTTATTTATTTATTTATATATTTATATCATTACATATATTTACATAAATAAATTAAAAAATATGTTTTAAAAAAAATACATATAAATATAAATACATATATAGATGTAGTAAATATATTCATTATTTAAATATATTGATTTTCAATTTACTAATTAATTAAATATATATATTTATTTAATTATAATTATTTAAATAATTTTTTAAAATTATATTTATTTTTTTATAATTATAAATTCACATGTTTTTAAATATTGTAAAATTATATTTATAAATATATTTATTTATAAATATTTTCAGATATATTTTTGAAATTATTAATGAATTTATAATCCAAAATTTACCCATGTTAAAATTTAGAAAATTTGAATAATTAAAAATTATTTCATTAAAAAATATAAAAAAATTATATTTTTATTAATTAAATATATGTTATCAAAAAATAAAGATATATATTGAAATAATAATAAATTGAAATTGAAAATATTAGAACAAATTAAATAAAAATATATATGAATAAAAACCATAAAATGATAAATTCCAAAAAAATAAAAAATGAAAAAAATACAAAATGAATTAATATATTACACTAATAACATTAAAAATAAATAAATAAAATTTATCGATTAAAATAAATTTATATTCAATGTATCATTTTATAATGAATTTCTAAAATGAATACTAAAATTAGAATATATTCCATTAATATTTGTTATAAGTGTTTCTATATAAGATTTCATTAATTACATAAATTATTGTCTATGTGTTTTATATAAAAATGTCTTAATTACATAAATTTTTGAGAAATATATGTAACACATGTGTGATATGTTATATTAAAAATTCCAATGATATTCAATTATATTAATTACTTGAAGTATTTAGTCAATATTTCTAATTAATACTATTTTTTAAATAGAAATAATTCTTTTCTAAATATATGAATTATTTAGTTTATATCATAAATATGTTGTGTTATATATATATGTATATATTTTAATATCTTATTTTAGAAAATATTATAAACATTTATATATATATAGAAAAATATATAGGGAAATATTTCTATATTAAACTTATTAATGTATAATTATGTATAAAAACCAATAATAATGAAAAAGACATTAATATTTTATTAAATATAAAATTTTATAATGATTTTATACTTATATTTAATATATATTATTCACTAGTATTTATAATGAATATATATATATATATATAATAAAATATTTTTTTATTCATATTTCATTCAGAAATAATTTTTTGATAAATATATATTTTATTTATATTTTAATATTTTTCATTCATTATAATTTATTCATTTTTATTTTTTTACATTTTTTTTAAATTTGTTCAAATTTAAAATTTTTGTTTCATTAAATTTCAATTTATTAATTTTAAATATTTATATTTAATATATTCTATTAGACTATTAATTAATATATATATATATATTACATTAATCAATTTTTATAAATTAAAATTTTATTAATTAATTTTTATAAATTTTGTTAATTTATTCATTTTTAGTTTTTAATTTATTAATAATTTCATTTTATTACTTCTACATACTTATATTCTTAATATATTCTATATATTAGTATTTATAAATGAAATATATTAATAATAAATTTATTAATTTTATCAATAATTATTTAATTGATATTTTTTTATTCATTTGTTAAATTTACCCATATTTAGTTTTTATTTTTTTTAATTATTTTATTTTATTTATGATATATATCAGTGCAAACAATAAAGTATAGGAATGTGGTCCCCTCTATTAGCACTAAAAATAAAGCACTCATAAGCGGTATAGTTTTTCAGTGCTAAAGAAAGGCAGTAATAATTGTTACCCTTTATCAGCGATGAAAAATGGCTGATAAATTGTGCATTTTATCCCCACAAGAAAACAATAAAAAATATATACCCATTATTTGAGCTTTTTCCAGTACTGATTAAGGCCATCTCTATTAATGGACTTTTTTGAGTAATGGTAATGTCTCACATATTTATGCTTATTATACCCACAATGCTAGTCATAAACCTGAGGCCTACTGGAGGTGGGACAAGGGCAGTTACCATCTCAATCATCTTATTTCTATCATAGGAGGGTTACACAATGAATTTAAGGGGCATAACAGAATAGAAACTCCCCTTAAAATGTGAAAGGTGTGTAATATAACATATATCCCAAAGAGGACACTTTGAGACAATAAACCCTTACCACCTTGGTATAATTTGAATCAAAACATCACGAATTAAATAATAAGAATTGGAGAATTAAATTCATTTAATTATGAAAAATCCATGATATGCAATTTCATGGGACTAGTATATACACATCATAAACATAATTAGATTAATTACCTGAAACATGTATGAACCAATATCGTGATGAAGAACACCTACCATAGGAATGACTTCATTCATTTGTTCTTTTGAACACATATATAATAAATTAAAATTTATTATAATTGTATAAAAGACTCATATACATCCCTAAATGCCTATTAAGATCCAATTATAAGAATTCAACACATGTTTATTAATGATTCATTATTAAAATCCTTGTTTCTGTGTGTTGGCTATTTCATTTTTCTTGTAAGTGATAGTTCATTATTATCACTCTATACATCTTGATCATGGTTCAACCATCTTTTATATGTAAATAATTATATAAATATCATACATATTTTTCATATTTATATTTATAATCAACATTTAATGGTACATATTTAATCTAAATCTCTTATATTTATAGAGTTGGTAGTCAATATGTACTCATTAGAGGAATTATCAATTGTTATTCTATAGAAGGGAGTAAAGTCAAATGATATACTATATTACAGAATAATATTTTTTTGATAAATATCCCATATATTCAAAAATTCCATCTTTGTATTCATCCATGTAATGTGGTGATGAAAAAGGATACACACCAATATGTATAGATTGTAGTTCGTACAAACTCACGAGTGATGTATTCATTTTCAAAAATATTAATAAGAGTTTATTAATGGTTTTTATTACATAATAATAACATTACATTATATAAAACTTTATTATGTTATTATATGATCATATTTATTAATAAATTGAAAAATTTATAAGATGAAATAAAATTAAAATATTTGGTTATGTGTTAATCTGAATCCTTGGAAAACTACTTTTGTCTGACATCATACGCTCTATAAGATGGTACAATGATTATAAGAGGAACATTATTCCATATGTAGGAATGAAATTAGTGAAATATATGGTGGATTTCATGATATACACGACTCGATATGTGTGTGGAAGATAGGAATTGGTGTTTTTTCATAAATAAGAGTTGAGATTGGCCCACTTGAAATTTAATAATAAGTAAAAAAATAATTTTTCTTTCATAATTGGAAAACAATTGAAATATTTATTATATTTGTTAAAGATATATTAAAATCCTCTCATTTGATAAAATATAGATATGATTATATGATTTTTAACCCTTATCTCATTGTTTTATACCCTCTTCAACCATTCTAATGATACTAAGATATCATTGTTTTTTAGTCATTTGTTGTCCAATAATATAACATAAATTTCTATGTGACGAATTAGTGGAATAAACTTATAATACTTGAACATATATCAATTTTTTGGATAAATATATGAATTTTTTGAATTATATATAATTTAATAAATAATATATATCAAAACATACCATCTATCTTTTTCAGCACTATTCACGTAATTTGAATTTCAAAAAATTCAATAAAGTAATTTAATTGGAATATATATATATACATTAACACTTCATTAATAAAATATATAAATCATTTTTTGAACAACCTTATTCCTAGACAAAATATTCATTTTATTGATTTAAAATTCATTAATATGATTTTCCCACAACTTACAGAATCACTATACCACTATTGTGAATGAATTTATATTAATTATATCGTGAATAAAAATTAAATATAAATTATAGATATTAATAAATATATTCATATGCAGAAAAATAATTTATAATGAAAAATAACTTATTTTTTAAAATTTAAGAAATATTATAGATCTTAAAACCATGAAAGATAAATTTATGTAATTTCTCATTTATTTAAAATAATATAATGGTCTTTATTAATGAATAAATGGACCTCAAATTACATAGGACTGAATATTTTAAAGGGATGGAAAATTTAAACTCATCTACTGAAATATAGGAATGTATATAGAGGATTTTTAAATCTTATTACTGAGTTCAAATTATGTTATACATGTTTTCTCATTCTATAGTTACAAATTTTGTTACATAAATTACATTTCATTACAAAAAATGATGTAGTCTAAAATTACCAAAATATTAAAAGGATATTCCATTTATGGAATCCGTTTTTCCAAATTAAATATATACAATTGGTTGGAATTTAATTTAAATAAAACCCATAAACAAGATGAAGAATAGTTTTCCAATAAAATGAAATTGTATTTGTAAGTTTTTTTATTAAAAAATAATTCTTATGTTTGGAATCATTTTAATTAATTGGATTATGATTAATGAAATTTAATTAATTCAATTTAGAAAAATAAAAACAAAATGAGACCTTTTAAAAATGTTAAAATATTTTAGATAGTTCACTATATAATCTATATTTCTCAAATTTCAATGGAAAATTATGAATTTCAATAATATTAAAAATTTAAATATAATATAATAATTATATGATGATTTTAAAAAGGATATGACTTTTATAGATTACATTTACATAACATGTTTGGAATTATTTTTATCAATCTTTCATAGAAAACATTGATATTCATTTTTCTGAAAATAATTTTTTTGAAGCTTGCCAAGACATAAAAAACGAATTGTGGTCTTATTTTATAAATACTAATAAAAAGATATGTGTTGATTATGAAATTTATATATATTTTTCATAAATTTTTTACTCCAATAAATATAGTCTAATTGATAAGATTTTTTATAATGGGAATTGTTAATTAATATTATTTCACAATTTTTTAGTCACAGTGTTGTATTTGATGCACACTGTCAAACATAATATTCTTTTTAAAGGAAATATAAAAAATTAAAGTGTGTTACATCTATTATTCCTTAATATAATGGTATTACATTCCTATACTGTGTAGTTGTACAATAGTTATAATGGTATGCACCAAGATTTGGGAGACTAATTTAGACTCCAACTCACCTATCAACTTTCATTGTTAGTTTAATAATCAACCAAAAAATCCATTTCATACAATGGATACATTAAGATATAATGATTACGAGTCATGTCAAATAATATATGATAAAATAGTGAATACAATTGATGTTAATCATTCAGTTTCCCCTATCATCCAATAATAATAAATCTCATAGTAGGTGAAAGGAATTTAAATGTTATAAAAAAAATCCACCCAAGATTGGTAAAAATGATATTCCTCATAATATTTATTTTGGGTTTTAATTCTACTATAATAGATGTTATAAAACAAATTTATGGTTCATTAGTTATAAAATTAGAATGAAAATATAAAAAAAAAGAAATAAAATAATATGTATAGTTAGATCAATCCATCTAGATTGGAACCCCGATTTGACAACATTATTTAACAATAAATAAAGAATCATTGAAATATTTTTTAAATGATCAATTCTATATGGAAATTTTATTTTAAATGCAGTTTTATTATTTCTAAAGTAAATATTGTTGTCTGCTTCTCATACAAGAGCTAATTTATTTTGGAATTTGTTTTTTCGATCATGATTATTCCAATCTCCAAGATCATTCTCTATATAGATTCCTTTTCACTCCTAGCTTATGTTAGTAGCGAAATTAATATGGCGAACTATTTAATTTTCCAAATTGGTATGAATGTGTGATATGAGTAAATTATATTCATCAATAGTTACCTAGATCTTTTTTGTATTTCCAAAGTCTTCAGAGACACAAGATTTTTTTTTCCTAATTTCAATAATCTAAAAAACATTACATAGAATATTACAATTTTGAATTATTCTTGTGTTTTTCTTGATAAATATACATAATTATTGGTTATATTATTTAAATCATATATATATATTAGTTAATCTAACATAGGTTATATGTAATCGTACCCGGGTTGACTAAACTATTTAATTATATAATGCTATCATGCTACTTTAACCCTATAATAAATTGAATCATTTTACATATCATCTTCCTAAACCATGGTATTATTGTATAAATACCTTTTATTTTTTCTTATTCAAATTTAACATTATATTTAATCATAAAAATATTCATTGAGTTCTAATTTACACAAATACAGAATAAGATATTGTCTAAATAATTTTATATACCATACTAACCTATATTTACTATGAATAAATTAGTTAAAATAATAATTTTTAGATACTAATAAAAAATAAATAAAATTATTGAATAAAATTCACAAAATTAGATTTAGTTTATCAATTCTTCCAAAATGCCCAAAAAAACATTATATAATGGTTTTATAAAATAAAAAATTTCTAAAACATATTTTTTTATCACTTCATTCAAAACCAGTGTATCCACACCGTGAAACATTCTTAGATTAAATAAAATCTTAGTGAAGTATTTATCATTAAAGAGTGAAATATTGTAACTAGGTTACATAATGAATATTTACCTCTCTGTTAAATCTTGTTAAAATTATAGTTCTACTCATAGAGGTTTACAATAAAAAATGAATTGATATTTGGATAAAAATATATGATCTATGATGAGATGAGAGATCATAAAAATTTATTGTCATTATGGTTTGTGATTATAGTTTAATAAAATAACATAACAAGATAGCTCATGATGAAATTATAAAAATATAATTTTATGGAGTTAGTAATTGAAGATCATCACATCACAATGATGGATATCACATCATGAAAATAATTTTTCATAATTATTTTCAAGGTACAAAATTACATTATAATTACATGGTATGAAAAGGTAATTGGTGGAAATGGAATTCTTTATAGGGTATTTTTGGTTCCTAATCATTGTTAGACATGTGGGTTGTTCATGGATAATGTTTTTAAATGAAATATTTATTATTTAATAAAAAACCAATTAAGAAACATAGTGATTGATGTGAAGATATTATAGATGGGGAATATAATTATTTATCTGAATGTATAATGGTAATAAATTGGTATTTTTTAATGAAAATAGATTAATTAAATATATATTACAGGGAGGTTTGATGTCTATGCAGTAAACACTCAGTATATAATGATTTTTGTTAGTGTATTTCATTTTTAGTGACCTATGGATTGAAAACTACATGTTCTTCATAATGAATAAGTGTATGGATATATATAAGATGAGTGTTTAATCATAATATTGGAAATGATCACTTATTTAATAGGTAAAAATATATAGTGTGTAATTTTTATAGTTCATAAAATAAATATTGATATATGATCCTTAAATATAACCCATTTTTTTTGAAAAAAAAACAATTTCACACGATGTCCATTATTTTCATATTATTTTATTAGTTTATTGGATTAATTTTTTTAAAAAAAGACATTATATCATTGAGTTTATTTTTTTGGATTTATATGTTTATATGATGAAGTATGGTGGTAGTTTACCATGGGAGGCAATACCGTAATGAGATTATAACCTTGTGAACTTTTAGTGAAAATTGTATGTCACATCATGATAAAATATTCAGGTTGGACCCTAAAATACATGCCATCATATCCCTACTCTAAAATATTCCACCAAGATTGGGGCGTGTGTCATGATGTTGAGGGTTTGATGTGAGAAATAGTATCATTGCAGAGGACTGGCCTCATAATATCATTATATAGGGAAGATAGATTCATTTCTTAATGTGACCCTATATATTAAATGTATAATTCTACTTGCTTTTAGTGGTTATGACTTATTACATAACAATGATGTTGTTCCCGGATGTTTCTCTTCCCTTTTTTTAATATTGTAATTTAATACCATTATCCATATAAAATTAAACACATTTGGGTCTATTACCTTCTCCATTCATTCGAGTAACTTGATAGGGGGATCTCATAACAATAACTATTTTATATTAAAGGGATTTTGTGCCCCACACCCTTTATTCAATATGATTTCATCATGATTTGGAATATTTTCCTATCGACATCAATAATTGACTATGATAAATATTTTTATCATTTATTATTTCCCTATGTAGGTGTTTCTAGATGACTCCATTTTTTATCAAAAATACGTTATCTATATTTTTTCATAATAATTTATCCTAAAAGAAAAGGTTGTTTTGATCTTCATGTACTATCAATTTTTCTAGTATGTCCTATTCATATCACGATTTAAAATTAATATGGGTTATATTATTTTTCAATTGAGGTTTACAAAATACTAAATAACACATGTTAGGTGTTTTTTTATTTTTTTTCAAATTTTTCAAATGGTTTTGGGAATTAAATTATTGTTTTCAAAACATCACATGATATTTAAATGGCTTTTTGTGGAATAATTTTTTATATGATAAATTTATTTATTAGATCCTTATATTTAATTGATAATATTGTGTTTCCTTGATGTGATATTATATTACATACAGGTTCATATTTTCATGATATTTTACATTATTATCAGTTAATTTTAATTAGAAAATACATTATATAGGGTATAAGCTTGATTACGATTGAGGTTTAACATTTCCTCAAAAATATATTTTCAAATGATACTTTTTCTCCAAATGGTTATCAAAAATGGATTTATATGTGTTAGTGTAATACGTTTTAAAATAATGTTATTCCCCATGTATGAATGGATTTTTTAAATAGAGATACACCGTTGATTTAATCCCCATGGACTCATGTGTTATATGAGATTTGATTTATTGTGACTATTTATTGGTTTGGTAAAAATTATATTGTTGATTATTATGGAAGGGATAAATGGGATGTGATGAGATGATATGATTTTTATGAAATTAATTTTTCTTTAATATTGATATATTATTGATGTGTTATGAAATGATAACTCACCCATAGTAACATGAAATATGGGTGCCCAAGGTATCTTAGTGGGAGATTAAAATATTTTAATTATTATAGTCATGATGAAAATCTTACTGTAAGAATATATTAGATTATTTTCATTTACTATTTTGGTTCCACATATGAGGATATGTTTGATCATTATTGTGGGTTATATGTTCAGAACACCATTAATAATATGACATATGGTTCATCCTGAGTATATATTGTATCTTTTCATTAAAGATATTGGAGTTTATCTTTATTTTGTATACTAAAATTTAATTTACTTACCATGACAAATTTACTATTTATATTCATTACAACAATTTAGTAATCTCTCATTAGATGTTTCAGTTGTATTGGTTTCTCTTATTGTTGAAATCAGATGTATACTTCTATTGTTATTTCTTATTGAAGCTTTACAATTTTTTATAAATGATTTTAATCTTGACATATATATATATATATATGTTTATATATATTTATTCATAAATATAATTATTCCTTTAATATTTTATTATTTTATTTGAGTTTATTCTATTATAATTTGAAAAGGTTTTTTGTACATTTTTTTAGAAAAGAAGTTTTCAACTTGTATTTTCAATGAAAAGGTAAATGTTTCCTTAAAGCATCCTTTAAATTTTAAAATTGGATGAATAATGATTCTCTAATATGTTTCCATAATTTATTAATTGTATAATGTAATAATATTGATTTAAAACTATCATCATTAGTGTATTTTGGTAAAGTAAATGTTAAGAATCATTGGTAAAATTGTACTTTATTTTTTAACACACACTATAATAACTCCATTAGATTTAAGAAAAATACATGAATTTTAATTATTATTATTCTAGTTATCAATAATACATTCTTTATACACATATTTAATTTGGTTATTCATGTATCAGGTGTTGTTGATGAGATTTGATAGTTACAGTCTATTGTGAAGTGATCATAATTTTTAGTATTTCTTATTTTTTTTATAATTTTCACACCATTTATATATCATAAAATTAATCATTTATCTTACTGTGAGATATTTAATTCATTTATGTTTTTGAAAAAGATTATTTATGTTGTAAAATTTGATTTTTGATTATATTGATACATTATACATTTAGGATGATTTATATTTTAATGGTGTTAATTTTATATACAAGCATGTCCAAATTATAGATAAAACAAACCATATTTCTAGTGTGAATTATATGATGTGTTTTACATTATTTACTATGATAGACCATTCCCAAGACAATTTCCTTCATGGGTATTGGGAACAACCTTTAAGCCATGCAACATGATTGAGTGACTATTATTCCAGTATACCTAGGGTTGGTTCATGAGTGACAAAAAACCTAATGATTCAATATTTAAATTCATTACATGTTTGTTTTTAATAATTCATTATATTTAAATTTTAAAAGTATAAATATCATTGGAAAAAAGTACTTTAGATGTTGGACGTGAAAATACATTCAAAACATAATTAAGCCCAACATTATGGTGCTCTTTAGATGTTATCTTTGTAATAAGTGGCCTCAAATAAATATTGTGTCTGATAATTCTATATAGAAATGTACATAGGAATGAAGAGTGTATTAAATGAGAGGGGAGTTCCATAGTTTGGTGACTAAAAATATAATTTATTGAATAAACAACGAGATCAAACTTACGATCACATATGTATAATGCATATTATGAAACCACTCTTTTAATACATTTTGGATAAGAAATTGATCCATTTATGAATATTGATAATTTTAAAATTCTCAATACTAATTAAATGTTTCAAAAATTTATTTTTTGTTGATTTATTAGTGAATATATTATTGAGGGATAATTTTTCAAAACATTTAATGGAAATATGGAATATTTACTCTAATGTTTATATAGGAGACTACAAGGTGAAGGGACAATGATTCATGTTACACATAATGATTTTGATTATTTAAATACTCATACAACTGATAATGTTGAAGGTTTGTTCAATAAAATGATCAATATATTTTGGGATAATCATGGACATGTTAATGAGATAAATGATATGATTATTAAGATGAAAATTATATGGTTACTTCTATATTTTAGTAATATAAATTAATTAAAAACATATAATATAACTCACGAGGAGCTATCCATTGATGATATTTAAGGCATTTTTGTTTCATATGTGTTGTTCATGAACATATAATAATTTTTTAAAAGGATGGACATGAAGCTTCATTTTATTATTAAATCAATACAAAGACCTATGTTGACTAGGTAGAGGGAGACCCATTACATAGCCCAAAGGACCATGGGCATGAAAGCCAAATTTTTGGAGCAAAGGTCCATCAATTGAATAGTAATTCTACAGTAGCCAAGCTTATATAAAACTACTACTACTACAATTCCCACTACAGAACCTCAACTACTACAATGCCACCATCGTTTTAGTTCCATTTTTGCTACTGTAATACTACAACACCTGACTATAGTTCTTTTATAGTAACACTAGAATTTCATCCCTTCACAAAATCAATCCTAGGTATTTCGGATTTCATGAGGTAGCCTTTACAACTTGGATATAGTTTAGATGTCACTTAAACCAATAATTTTATTTAGGGAAACAATATTAGTAATTATTTAAAAAAAGGATTTTTTTTTGATTTAAAATGATTAAAATGGGTGATATGATATAAGTGATGAATTCATATCACATATCAGATGAAAATTAAGAAATTATATGAGATATTTATATGAAACTAAATAATAGAAATTTTTATGTTGAAATGATAGATATATCATGACAATATAGTTATTGAGGAAATAATGGGAAGATGGAGTATTTTAAAATTGATGAAAATAGTTTAATTTATGATGATTGGGTAATTTTCTGAATATAAATTGAGGTATATTAAAAATAAAATAATTTATAGTAAGGATGAGTAAGACCATTTGGTTTATTTTGAGGAAGGATAAAATACATTTAATTTATACTTGAATGAAACAATGATTGAAGTGGTTGAAAATTATAAATCTAAAAAAGAGAAAAATAAATGATTTTATAGATGGTTTTAATCTCATTTTCAATATTGATGATAATAATAAGGATAATAAATAGAAAATGATGAATACAATATTGAATAGAGGACTTCTAAAGTATTATTCAGAGTACGTTGATATACATGGAGTGGAAATCATTTTCATAATAATGTTTATGTATGAAAAAATATTTGTTCATGGGAATTCTAGATGAGTGTATTGCATGTTGAATGTTCCAACCTAATAAATGGAGATATGAAACCACAATTCACATATAAGTGACTAGGAAAAAGGATAATATATCTTGATGAATGAGTGGTTCCATTGTGAATAAAACATATATCTATATTGAAAACTAAATGTTTCAATAACAAATACTCTATTAAGAATGTTTGGTGATGTTGAATTGGAGGGAATTATAGAATAAGTTTCAAGTAGAATTAAGAAAATGTGATGAATTTTAGGTATAAATAGTGTGGATACATTTCATATATAAGTACATGGTGAATGGAGAAGTTGTTTATAAATCATATTTATATTAATGAAAAATTTTCTACATAAGAAGAAGATAGTCAAAATTATTTTCATATGCTAAATTGAATGTGGAGATACAATCCACTAATGAAAATAACATGCTCATCTCATGTAATAAGAAAAAAAAATTGAATGATATTTTTATAGAGAGATCATTTAATACATTATTAAAATGGTAGGATGATACATAATAATGTGTGTTCATATCACATGGCCATCATCTTGATTATTTTAAGAATATAAAAGACCACATAGATAAAATGTTTCGAATTTTTGATGATAAGGCATTGAAGCACATTAGGGAAAGAGATCAACACACCGTGTCAGTCCATAGGTCAAACACCATCTGTCATAGATTCTCTTCGAGCAAACCAAAAATCTGAGTCCACATCTATGAATAACCGCCAAACTATACATCTTCTACACATAAAAAATAATTATGTGTGCAAGGCTCGTATAGGTGTGAGTATAAAACACCCCTTAGTATTTCCCAAAATAAAAAAGGGATATAAGTCAATAGGTCATACTCCCATGGGGATGAACCATACAATCACCCATCCCAACAAAGAAAAGGGGAAAAATCAAGGATGGTTAACTAATAAAATCCTAAAGAGAGAGTACCATTTATTCCAAAATGGTACAAATATAAATTAAATAGAGATATCCACTCATTTTATATGACTCTCACAAATAAGTCACTCTATACAGGGGAATGTCACAACCCTATCGAACACCTTCAGGTGAAGAACCACCCTACTCAAAACCCACCATAACCTAGAAATTACACATAATTAACCCACTAGGGAAGGGGGCCATCATCCAAATCACAACAAAAAACCTTGAGAACCGAATGAGGGTGGTCCAATAGATGGAGTATATGAAACTATGATCTACACCATTTGATGTATCACCATCGCCAACTTATTCAACTGAGTTCATTATCAGAATATGTTGGTTCACCATCACTCCCATGATTTGGAATAATATTAAGGAAGATTTAAAGATACTTCATCCATCACATGCCAATGATCTAGATACTTCAAATTACTTTCGGAGTTTCAACCTCAGCATTAGTGATCGCATAAGTTTGGTCTTGATCCCTTGTCCTTTTCGGTGGAAATATTCCCAGTCACTTTGGAAATTCATTTTCATAACGTCCCATCTCCCTATAATTATAGCATTGATCATTGGTAGCTCTTTTATTACCTTTACATTCACTATAAATATGGAATTTAAATCCAAATTTTTAGAATACACCTTTTTCTTTTAGACATGCACTGGGGTGCTTCATTCCAGAATTATCATAGGGTGGGAATTCAACACTTCCATTCTTCCCTATTTCTTTATTTCCATTCCAATAGTGTTCAGCATATCTATTTTTCTGTTTCTTTGCTCTAAAGTCATAAGACATAGAGAATTCATTCTCTGTATTGATAGCACATGAGACAATATCTTCATACGATTTGAAGGATTGCAAGACTAATGATAGAAGGAGAAATGGTTTTAAACCATTAATGAAACGGTCAATCATACTTCTTGGGTTACATATATAATCTTCTTCATGCCTTGCTAACCTTGTAAAGTTAGCCTCACACTTTGTGACATTATCATCCACCTTTAACCTCAAACTCGGAAATTGTCTTTCCATATTCACTTTATAGTCATGAGGAAAGTATGTTTCTAAGAAAATATATTTGAACTCACTCCATTACTTTTTTGATACTTATTCATCTTATTTTGTGTTTTGAATCAACGACCATTATTGATCTGCATCTCCCATGAGGCGATAAACTTCCATGGCTACATTTTCCCATTCGCTACCCCCAAAGCATGAAATATTTTCATTTTGGAACTTTTCCCTTGCTCAGCTACTAATGGATTTGTACTCCCATTGAATGTTGTTGGTTGTTTGTTCACGAAGAAGTCTAATATTTATCCTCCACGTTGTGGATTAGGGTGATTCATATGGGTAAGGTTATTATTCATAACCTAAATGAGTTTTCCTAGTATGGTGATAAGATGATCAGCACTAGCTGTGTCACAAAATCCACTATAATTATCTTGAGTAGGAGGGAAATCACTACATGGATTATGTGCATTTATACGGTTTCCATTCATTCAAATAGGCGACTTTTCTAAACAATGGAATATTGTAGATTAGTCTATGAATCACAATACATAATTCCGAACATGTAAAACTCATAACATAAACTGAATAGTTTATAGATATAATCCATATCCATAAAAACGTTTTTGTTGAGGATGTATATACTCATAAATACTTCATAATGGTTTGTAAAGAAAATGAGAATTATCCAAAGCATATCCCCCGGGAGTGTAATAATGAAAAGTGCAGCAAGTACCGTTGTCGAGCACCAGTTCCCATTCAAGTTGTGCTCATAGCGTTGTTTTCTTGTTTTACGCCTAGGTACATATGTGCCAGAGCTACCTCTACCTGATCGTATCTAGAAATGGATATATTTCATGGAAAACTCACAATGATTCTACAATACTGAGAATCTAGGATGTTCTTCTATAAAAATATTCAAAGTAAATCTTACAGTAGTGTCCTCTAATCTAAGTTTTTCTAAATCAACATTCAAAGGATTTTTCTAAACATCCTCTGATTCCAACCGTAACACCCCAACCCCAGTTACCCAGAGTCATTTCATTATTACATAACATTGGCCTAATTCAAGGAATCATGTCCTGAAAGACCGATCTGTTTAGTATTTTTTGGAAAAAAGATACATAAGATAAAAATTACAACATAAAAAGAAATAAAACACTAATTTATTCCATTAGAAAGATCCACACCTCCTAGATTATGCCGGAAAGTCACTCATAACTGACTTATTTATATCCTGAGAAAATGAAACATTAGAAAAGGGTGATCTCAAACAGTCTTTAAGGGTATGCAATACAGTGGAAGATAATATAAACTTTAGGCATGTGGAATGATTTTAAACACATGCATTATAAAATATTAAACATGAACACTTTTTAGAAGGAATATAAGTTGGGTAAATAATTCCATAAAAAACATAGTCTTTGGTATTCAACTAATCGAATAACAACAGGAACCATCACTATTATTTTCATAATGAGGTAATGTATAATGCCAGAAATTCTGAAACATCTTGTCAAGGCCTCATCTAGGATGTCTAAAAATGATTTAGGCCTCAGCCAAAAACATATTACAAATTGAGAAAGTCCTCAACCAATTCCATATTTAATTGCCTCATGAGACCTACCGATGCACCGAAGAGCTATAGTGGGCTCCACCCATCACATACTAAGTCCAATACATTTTTCATATGAAAATGTTGAAACATAACATAAACATTCGTATTAAAAATATCAAATGAAATATCAATACATCAAAAATAAACCATGAATGGTATGAAAATAACACATCCACAGTCAAACATATCCCAAAACCTTCAATACAATATAGATTATTTGTATCATAGTAAATCAACTTCAAACATGTTTAAAATTCATCAAAGGATGTTGAAATTAATTAAATAAAAACTATTTGAAAAAAATTAGTCTATCTATTTTGAAACCAATAAATATTCACATAATTATAAAAGAAAAAAATTATCTTGAAAATATTCTTATAAGCTTATAAGGAATGCTTTGATGAAGTTATAACAGTAGAAAATAGCCGCACCCACCGTATACGTTAAAAAACATTATTACCTTATTTTTGTTGAAATGGTCATATATTACCCTATTTAGAAAATGACGGAAAGATTCCTTTCAAAACATATAAGGTCAAATGGGAGTATAAATGACTTTAACCCATATTCTAGTAAATAACAATAATTTTTTGAAATTAAATTTTAAGAAAACATGGATGTTGATGATAAATAGGTCACAGAAGATACTTACGTAAAAACAACCTCATATAATAAGGAGATTGTGGAATTAACCCTTACCTTGTACTTTTTTTAGTCGAGGGTACATTAAAATCTTGTATAATACTTAAATTATTGTTATTAAATTTTAAAAGAACTATATATATAAATATGATATCATATATGATTTTCTAATATTACTTTGTTAAT
Source organism: Viscum album (assembly GCA_963277665.1). Lineage (NCBI taxonomy): Eukaryota > Viridiplantae > Streptophyta > Magnoliopsida > Santalales > Viscaceae > Viscum > Viscum album. Next base: position 69,119 of record CAUJRU010001689.1, read on the forward strand.
AATATTTCTGTAGTATCATCATTTCAGGTGTCAACTGGTTTATTTTCCTTTATTTTCTTGGTAACGTAAGCCATGTTTGTTATGGAAAGGATGTATACTATTCATATATAAAATGATATTATGTTCTTTAACATTATTTTTAGTCATCAAATGAAAATTATTTTTTAATTTTTATGACGGGGAAATGAATCTCATCACATTCGTGGAGACAGTAATCTGTACGTACGTAGGAGGGACAAATATCATTATATTGAGGGTGAAATCGTATGTAGTTGGATGGTATATCATATATACATATAATTAACATGTTATATTTATTATTTAATTTAGTTATACTCATTATTATACACATCTATATAATGAAGTGTTTGAATAACAAACTACACCACAACGTGGACACGGTAAGCCGTATGTACACACGTATTGTGACTTTGTCATTTATAAGATGAATAGAATAAAGAATATGGTTGTTCCATATTTATAATAATATCACATTATGTAGAGGGTATTTGATTTATTATTTTGGTATGAAAACAACAAATAAAGAGGAAGTGGAAGAGGAAATGAACTTGAAAGAGGTGATGAAATATTTAGCTCTTCTTCGGGTTCTTCCTTTTCATTTGATCGAAGGGCTCCTTAGGTTGGCTTTCTTACCAAAGTATGACCTCCAGGATGAAGGAAGAAAAGTTGGGAGGATATTTGGGTAGAGGTTGGATGATCTAAATGGATTAGAAGGTGTGAATTTGAGAGAAGGGGAAGATCCCCTTTTATAAGAGAGGTCAGGGTCACTTTATGAAATGCTTGATATATTACTGTATAATAAAATCAGTTTCAGTTTATAATGGAACCAGAATGATTTATTTATAGGATAAGGTGGTGATGGGTAGAAAAAATCTAAACAATAGGTTTTATATAGGTTTAGGATACCATATTAACATTATATTTTTTATTTAACTCTTAGTTAAATAGTTTGACATTTACCATGTCTCTTGGTATTTTTATATTATATGGTTAATAATCATTAAATAAACATCAAAGAGAACCCCAAGCGCTTCATTATTAATATATATAACATTATATAGGTCTTTTTTTGTATCGTTAAATTTTTATGAATATTATATCAATTATTAATATAGTATTTTTTTTAGAAACTCAATTATGTAAATTTTGACACTTTTTAGTATTTGAATTGTTTGAATGCCATTAATCCTTATCACTTCAAACAAAATATATCTAACTGACCCTAACATGTCATATTAACCTATATAATTAGTGGAATTCACCATAAGTCTCAATTAAAATTTATTTGGACATTTATAATATAAATTACTATAATATTTCATTAATATGGTAATTACTACATCATTATTGTGTCATAAACAAATTAAGTTATTTAATTTCTAAAAATATTAAATAAAATAATATTATGTAGAAATTTCTTTTAGATTTCTAATAAATATTTATAGTCTAATTTGTATTGTGTGTATTCCTATATTATAAATGGTTTAGTTATTAAACATTGAATTTTATTATTTTAACTATTCTTTAAATAAAATAATAATAAATGTCCAAATCTTATCCAAGTGGACCAAAGAGGGTCATATTTTATTTCTATGGTTGTTTCTGGGAGAATTATACTTATCCAATAGAATTATAACATGTTTTAGTGTAATTATGATAGCATTTTTCCCTTAATTACTCTATTTACTTTTAACCGTGGTAAATAAAAGTCAAATGTTACTATTCACCGAAAATTATTTTCATCTTATTGAACCGCATTTTCCTTTCTAATATTAATCATATCAATCAGATTTTTGAAATTCAACTCATAGAAGCGGTAAAATAATGTTTTATGCAAATTTGAAAATCCTCATACGAGGTGGGTAAAAGATGTTAAAAAGTTCAATAAAATTATTATATATCTAAACTTATTATAAATTGATTCCAATGAATTATGTAAAACTTATATAGGTATTATGTATCTATTTTCACCTAAAATAAATTTAAATAAAATAAATAATTATTTAAATAAAAAGTCGGTTTTAACCAATAACACATTGTTTTAGTCTATTCATCAAAAATTGAATGTTTTTAAAAAAATACCAAAAATTAATCCTAAGCTAATTACGATGTTTTGAATTCCAAAATGAAGTCCATTTTGAAAAATAAAATTTATAAAATTTCAAAGTGGGAATTACTATTCATAACGACTAGTTTTATTGGTCGTAGTGTGTTAGAATCTCGAAGTTGTGTACAATGCAAGCTATTACATTATTCAAAGGGAAACGTACCATGGAAGCATGGGGTGTTTCAACTTCCAAAAAAGTATTAATAATTATACCTTTTATTAGCATTAAATAAATAAATATTACTATAAGAAATCATTATCAATGCTAAAATTACATATTTATTTATCATAATTTTGCAATTATATAATCATATAACAATTTATTTATTATTGTATGTTATTTTTTAAAAATAATTTTTTTCTTTATAATTATAAATATATAATTTTTTAAATAAAGAAACTATAATTTTATAAATATATTTTAAAAAAGATTAATAATTAATTTTTCATATTTATAAAAATATTTTAATCATCATATATTTGTATATAATTATATATATATTTATTGAATATATATAAATATAAATTCAGTAAATACATTCATTTTTAAATATATTAATATCAATATAAATATTTATATATTTGAATATATACATTTAAGAAAAATATAAATATAAATATAAATGTAGTACACATAATCATTATTTTAATATATAAAATATAATATTTTAATGTTTTAAATATTGAATTATTTATTTATAATTATATAAATAATTTCTAAAAAACATATTTTTATATTTTTATATATTTATATAATTATATATATTTATATAAATAAATAAAAAATACGTTCTTAATAAATACATATAAATATAAAATCATATATAAATATAGTAAACATTTCATTATTTAAATATATTGATTTTTATTTTACTAATTAATTAAATATATATAATTAGTTAATTATAATTATTTGAATAATTTTTTAAAATTATATTTATTTATTTATAATTATAAATACATTATTTTTTAAATATTTTAAATTTCTATTTAAAAATATATTTATTTATAAATATTTTTAAATCTATTTTTTAAATTATTAATGAATTTATAATCCAAAATTCACAAATGTTAAAATTTTGAAAATTTGAATAATTACAAATTATTTCATTAAAAAAATATAAAAAAATATATTTTTTATTAATTAAATATAAGTTATCAACAAATAAATATATAAATTGAAATAATGATAAATAGAAATTTAAAATAATAGAACAACTTATAATATATATATATAAATTAAAACCATAAAATGATAAATTCTTAAAAAATAAAAAATAAAAAATAAAAAAAAATGAATTAATATATTACACTAATAACATTAAAAATAAATTAATAAAATTTATCGATTAAAATTATTTTATATTTAATGTATCATATTAAATGAAATTCTAAAATGAATACTAAAATTTGAATATAATACATAAATATTTCTTGTAAGTGTTTCTATATAAGATCTCAGTTATTACATAAATTATTGTTTGTGTGTATTATATAAAAATGTGTTAATTACGTAAATGTTTGAGAAATATATGTAACACATGTTTGATAAGTTAAATTGAAAATGCAAATTAATTTTAATTAAGATAACTACTTGATGTAATTAGTAAATATTTCTAATTAATATTATTTTTAAAATAGAAACAATTCTTTGCTAATTATTTGTATTATTTTTGGTAAATCTTAAATGTGTTGTATTATATATATATATATATATATATATATATATTGTCACGACCTGACCCAACAGGGCCGAAGCAACCACTCCCCAAGACCATCTCCAATAGGCCAGATGCTGGCGTCTAGCGTCAAGTAGGATACACACACAAAGGAGGAATTAGCCTAAGGTACATGTACACACGTACCAACATACACCTCAATGCAATACTACAGAGATATAGAAACCAAAAAAAAGCATGCATACAACTATCCCAAAACAGAGTGCACCAGTAGTACAAAAAGGGAAAAACAGGGCCCACAAAAAGAAAACTACAAAAGCATCCATCCTACTCAGGAGGAGAGGATCACATTCAAAAGGAACCACTGGTGAGCTCCTCAGAACAACTTCAGTAAGACTCCATGGTCAGACTCGCTCACTTAGCTCCTCCTGCTCCGGGTCCTCCTGGGACTCTGTCAAAAGGCATGTGGTCTTTACAAGACACAAACATGTGCGAGAAAATCCCGTTCATGGGTGAGTATAAAAATACTTAGTAGGCACCCAAAAAACCCAAAACAAAAGAGAGAAACCGAAAGACAATAGTCTACTCATCCAAGCCAGAGGAAACCCATATTAGATAGAAAAAAAATCTCATTACAATCCTCATCTAAACACAACTACTCAACTTAATCTAGGTGTATGCCAATATATACACCTAGAACATCCAGATATACTCAGCTCGCACACCAAGCCACATGAGGTACCGACCTCATCAAAAGAAATGGTTCACAACCAGGAGACCACACTCCATGACCATTCACATCTCAAATGACACTTGTCCGAGAGATACACTCCATCTGGTCGCACACAAACATCTCAGACGCTCACTCGTGAGATCACGCTCCTCGGATGTCGTCACCGAGGAAACATCACTGAAACAAAAAGAACAACAAACTCTTCAGATAGGGGATCACTCTTAGGGTCCTCTAGGGGATACCAAAACCCACACCTGTATACAAATATCTCACCAATAAGTGATCACTCTTAGTGTCCGATGGGGGATACCGCAACCTGATCTGGCATTTGTAGATCTCATAGATAGGGGATCACTCCAAGGATCCATTAGGGGATACCATAACCCGATCTGACACTCGTCAGAAACACATCACTCATATAGAGGATCATCACCCATATCACGACGGTCACGAAGATAGAGAAACCCTATCTGGTACATCTTGCGCTGTAGGGGATTGAACAGACGATGCCACGACCTTACGGAAACCATGCGCTGAGTAGGGGATCGTATAACCGACGATACCATAAACATACTATAATCCTCATGCTGAGTAGGGTATTGTATACCCGATGATGCCACAACCCTACTGAGCACGTCCCACTGTGTAGAGGGTCATATTCCCGATGAGGCCACAAACCCTACGGGGTTAACATGCCAGATAGGGGATCGCCGCCCATGGATAAGTAGTCACAACAATACCAAGAACCCGATCTCAAGAAACGATGCTAGAGGATCTAGATCTGGGCCCACCGGAGGGTTGACACAACTCTAATAGATTAAACATCCCATCGAGAGGATTACAATCCTATACGAAAGTAGTGATGCAACGCGTACCTCGTAGTAATGAACCAAGGGACTACCCTCAACCACTACTGGACCAAACCTCGCTAACCCGAGTGACCCGCCACGACACCACACGTCGCACCTCCAAGAATGGTACTGAGGCCACCTTCATGATCTACATGAAGAAACATGCAGGATAGGCTGTTTACAGTCTTGAAACAAACAACTGGTGAAGGAGGAACTATTCATCATAGCTAGCCTATGCAGGGCCCACAAAACGATCCCGAAACACAACAAGCGGATCATACCACTGAGATCCCCTCTGAAAAACATGTGGAATCGACTACTCGATCATCCCAAATGGACACCCGGTAAAAAATGTAATATTCAACGAATCCAGCCCAGGTGGAGCCCACGCCTCGATCCCAAAACTCATCAAGCAGATCATACCACTGAGATGTCCTCTGAAAAACATGCAGAAATGACTACTCGATCATCCCAAACAGACACCGGATGAAAAAGGTACTATTCACCAAAGCCAACTCGGGTGGGACCCATGCCTCGATCCCAAAAATCATCAAAAAGATCACACCATTGCGATCCTCTTAAAAAAACACACAGGATTGACTATTCATCCACCAAAATCATACTCTTAGTGAGAATGTTGTGTTTCTTCGAAAACAACCAAACCTAGCCTCATGGGGCCCACACACTAGACTCGGTCCCAACACCCAAAAACCAACAAGAAAAGTCCACCGTACAATATGGGTATCAACACCAATGACAGAACATCAATCTGACACTCCGGGTAGAAGATAAAACGACCCAAAATCGAATAATAATAAAATATTATTATTTTATTTGACGTTTCAAGCTCCTGGGCCATGATCCCGAAACATTAAACTCCAAAACCTACATCAATGGGTTTTCCTTATCTCCAGGGTCGCATCGCCGTAGACGACACGCGAAACGAACACCCAGTTATCAAATTGCGGGGGTTTAAAGAACCCCGTGAAAAAGACTGGGCCGGACCGACCCCACCTGGCCGGTCTGGCCGGCCTGAACCTGCACACATCAGCCTAAACCGGAAGCCCCACCGCGGGATCGTGGCCCTCCACTGTGCTGGGCGACGCGCCGTCACACCTCAGGTGGTCGCTGCCACCGAACCGCGCCTCCGAGGCTTCCTCGGACCACCAGGACCATTCCTGTGGTCCGTTTTTCGATCCGGAGGTACCTGCGCGACCCTCAGGACCCGATCTTCCCTAAAATGACATCAAAACAAATAAATTCAAAGCTAAAACATGATCGGGGGTTTAAAACTCAAACCACCTACCTCGTGGGTGAAACGACAAAGCTTCAGGTGCAGAACGACGTCTCCGACACGGTGGAGCTTGATCCGCTGATGATCGGCGCTGAAACCGAACACCTGGGGCTCGATTCGGTGAAGAACGGATGAGGGAGGGGTTGTCGTTTCCTCCAGACCATAGAAGGTGGGGGAGAAGGGTGTGGGGAGATGAAGGCTCAATTTTTCTTTGATAAACACTTCATTTAACTCCCTGCCAACACGCCTCCGACACAACACCCGACGTCGACTAATGTTATGTCGCGCCTAGGGTAAACACGACGTTATGAATGCAACTGCAGTCTCAGATTTTCGATCCGAGACTCCATTCAGTAGTTATTCGAGATGATTCTCACAACTAAACTTTTCCATTTATTTACAAAAATGGCCCTAGGGACTTTTTCTCACAGCGGGCCCGCGCCCGCAACGTTTACACCCCGCCTAGGGTAAATGGAACACTCTTGACGCAACTGTACCCTCAGATTCCCATCCAAAGCTACCGTTTTGGAGATAAAAGACCCCCACCAAGTGCATAGTATAAAAATAATTAATATTTCTATAAAATTAATTCTGGGCACATCAGGCCACGAAATCGCCCGTCGTCTTCGTGCCTAGCTCTAGAATTTTTTATAAGAATATTCCAAAGTCTGATAGGGAAAAAACCCGAGTCTATATATCCTCCCCAACTTATAAATCTTCATCCCCAAAAGGCTCTAAGCACAAGGGAAGAAAATGGACTTTGAACAGGGTCTCCTACTCCAGCCTGTTCGCAAACAAACACCCATGCCCAAACACATAAGTTAGATGGGCTCATCCACCACACCTCAACACTATCCGTATTGGGAGGAACTGACTCGCCTGCACAGTTTTGATCGCGACAAAAAAATGTGTCTCTATGGGGATAGGATCCCACTTCCTTACTCATTCGAAGCATGCAAAACAAGACCCACACAGGGTCTTACCAACACCCTAGGCAAAACATGATCAAGAAATGGAAAAGAAAGTGTACCTCTAAACAATGTCTATCCAAACTACTACAGAAAGTATACAGGACACAAGGCATACCTTTATCCATCTTGTGGAGCCTCTGGGTAAATAGCCTCTAGGGCATGCACCTGTCCTCTCCCTTGGACACCATCTACCTGAGCCTGGCGTGGACCACCTGGGGGTGGGGGTGGTGGAAACTAATACTGCCTACCACCTCCTACTGCTGCACCAGTTGCATCTCCAAGTCCGCCTCCCTACGGACCTCCTTACTCGAGACATTGCCTCTGCCAAGGCGGTCTATCAACCCAATACCTCTAAGAAGCACGACGGGTCAGACAATCTCTAGAAAAATTTCCCTGACCATCGCAAGCGTAACACCACATCTCCTACGGCAGACCAAAACTGGCCTGCGAGCCCTGAGCCTCAGATCCACCATCCTGGAGTCGCCTTCAGAAACGTCGGGCACATCCCACCCCTTCCATCTGCCGCGAGATACCAGTTTTTGATGTCTCACCTACCACACGCCCAACACTAACAGTCTAAATCTTCTCAGCCAGAAACCTCTCCACCACCAAGGCTCACTCCAGTACTCCAACATAGGTGGGAAGACAGAAGGAAACCACCCCTTCCTAGATGTCTCTTCGTAGGCCCTGCTCTAATGTCTGATCTCTAAAGAACGGGTCTCGAACCATATCCATGGAGTAGTGTGATTGGTCTATAAACCTCACGGAGTACTCCGACATAGTCATGGCCTCCAGCTGAAGCTGCAGATTCTCCTTAATCCACACTAACATCAGCGTCACTGGATAGAACTCTTCCCTAAAGAGCCGCTCAAACTCTTCCCACGTGAGAGTCTCCTCATCGTGGGATTAGGTGACCAAACTCCCTCATCGCTTGTCTGAAACACGTAGAAGGCTCTATATTAGGACCACCATCTGATCTGGGGGTGTCCTCACCAGGCGGAAAACATGAGTGACTGCTTCGAGGTGGTCATCAAATTCCTGAGGATATGGATCAACCAGGAACCTTAGAGGTTGCTTCATCTGGAACTCGCAGAGTGCACTCAGCCTGTACACAACCTCATTCTGCACTTCCGGCACAACCAGATACTCGACAGGTGGTGGATCAACTGGCGGACCACATGGAGGTCCAGCCTCAGAACCTACCCCCTAGTCCACATCCTATTGATGGGGCGGGTCATCACCACAATATCGTTGCGGAACCCTCGATGGCTGTCATCGTGGAGGCATCCTGAATTAAAATCAAGATCCACAATTGTCAAAGAGTATATCTAGAGTGATGAATATAGAAGAACACGAGAAACTGAAAAAACCAGTCCTATATTATGCACACACTGTTATGTCCATACGACTAGTGTCCAAACGTCTTGAGTCGAAAGGTAGGTTATCAGAGTCCTGGTGAATGGATACGTCGGCCGTAGCACCAACAATGAAGTCCCTAGCCTGAAAGCCGAACACAAAACATCCTAACATTGCTGCTATACAACCTAACCCAAAATCACATTTAGAAAAGCTACGCTCTGAGATCCCAAATGTGGAACCTCCTCTGTAACCTCACCCAACAGGGTGCAAGTCGCCACTCCCCTAGCCCGCCTCCAATAGGCCAGGGGCTATCGTCTAACATGGAGTAGGCTACACACACAAGGGACGCATTATACTAAGGTACCTTTACACACACACAAACATACGACTCCATGAATCAGTGTAGAGATATTGATAACTGAAAATAAAATGCATGCATACAACTATCCCCAACCAGAGGGAAACAACAATTTTTTTTTTGAAAAATAGGTCCCACCAAAAGAAAACTAAAAAAGCATCCAACCTGCTCCGGATGAGAGGATCTCTGTCCAGAGGACCCACCGATAAGTTACTCGAGACAGATCCAGTAAGACTCCACAGTCAGACCTGCTCACTCAGCTCCTCATGCTGCGGGTCCTCTTGTGACTCCGTCAAAATGCCTGTGGTCTGCACAAGACACAAACACGTGCGGGCAAAGCCCTTGCAGGGGTGAGTATAAAAATACTCAGTAGGCATCCGATAAACTCAAAATAAAAGAGAGAAACTGAAAGGCAATAGTCCGTTCATCCTAGCCAGAGGAAACCCAGATGAGAGAGAAACTCTATCTTGTGACCATCCATAGCTAAACACAACTATTTAAGCCCAATCCAGGTGTATTCCCATACATACACCTTGAATATCCAGATATACTCAGCTTGCTCACCAATCCACATGAGGTATTGACCTCATCACCAGCAATGGTTCAAAACTAGGAGAGCACACTCCACGATTACTACCATCCCAGATGAAACATGTCCGAGAGATACACTCCATCGGGTCCCAAACAAACATCTCAGATGCTCACTCCTGAGATCATGCTAATCAGATGTCATCACTGAGGAAGCCTCTTTGAAACAATGATAACAACAAACTCCTCAGATAGGGGATCACTCCTAGATTCCTCTAGGGGATACCAAAACCCACACCGGTATACGAATATCTCACTGATATGGGATCACTCTCAGGATCTTCTAGGGGATATCACAACTCGATCTGGAATTCATAGATCTCACAGATTGGGGATCACTCCCAGGATCCTCTAGGGGATACCACAACCCGATATGGTGCTTGTCAGAAACATGTCACTTAGATAGAGGATCATCACCAATGTCACGACGGTCACGACGATACCGAAACTCTATCTGGAACAGCTTGTGCTATAGGGGATCGAACTGACGATGACACAACCCTACAGAAACCACACGCTGAGTAAGGGATCGTAAAACCAATTATACCGCAACCCTACTATAATCCTCCTGATGAGTAGGGGATCATATACCCAATGATGGCACAACCCTACTGAGCATTTCCCACTGTGCAGCGGATCATATTATCGATGATGCCACAAACCCTATGAGGTTAACCTACTAGATAGGGGATCACCGCCCGTGGATAAGCAGTCAGAGCTATATCAAGAACCTAATCTGGGGAACGATGCTAGTGGATTCTGATTCGGGGCCACCCGAGGGATGCTACAACTCTAACAGATTAAACATCCCATTGATAGGATCACAAACCTATAAGAAAGTTCTGATGTCGTGCGAACCATCGTAGGAACAAACCATGGGAGTACCATCAACCAATGCTTGTCCAAACATCGCTAACCTAAGCGACCCGCCATGATACCACACCGCGCACCTCCAAGGACGATACTGAGTCCACCACCCAAATCTTCGCGGAAAAACATGCAGGACATGCTGTTTACTCGGCCAAAACAGAAAATCTGTAAAGAAGGAACTATTCACTTTAGCTAGCCCATGCGAGGCCCACACAACGATCCTAGAACTCATCAAGTGGACCATACCACTACGATCACCTCAGAAAAAAATGCGGAATCGACTACTCGATCGTCCCAAACAGACACCCGGTTAAAAAGTTACTATTTTATAAAGCCATCTCGGGTGGGGCCCACGCCTCAATCCCAAATTGCATCAAGAGGATCATACCACTGCGATCCCTTCAGAAAAACTGTAGAATCGACTACTCGATCGTCCCAAATGGACACCTGGTGAATAAGAAACTATTCACTGAAGCCAGCTCGGGTGGGTCCCTCGACTCGATCCCAAAACTCATCAAACGGATCACACCATTTCGATCCTCTCACAAAAACACATAGGTTCGACAATTCATCCGCCCAAATCGGACTCCTAGTGAGAATGTTGTGTTTCTCTGTAAACGCCCAAACCCGGCCTCATAGGGCCCGCGCCCAAAACTCGGTCCCAACACCAAAAATAAAATAAGAAAAGTCTTCCATACCATGAGGGTCTCAACTCCACTGATGACACTTCAATAGGATGCTCCAGGTAAAAGATAAAATAGATCTATGTCGAATAATAATAAAATATTATTATTTTATTCGACGTTTCAAGCTCCTGGGACACGATCCAAAAATTTAAACTCTCAAACCCACCTCAAAGGGTTTGCCTTATCACTAGGGTCATGTCGCAGTAGACGACACACGAAACGAACACCTAGTTAGAAAATTGAGGGGGTTTAATGAACCCTCAGACGAAGAATGGGTTGGTCCGGCCGGCCAAAACCTGCCTCCCCACCCCGGCCCGCGACCCGCCCCACCGCGGGACCGTGGCCCTCCTTCGTGCTGGGCGGCTTGCCGCCGCACCTTAGGCGGTTGCCGCTGCCGTGCCACACTGGCCCACCGTGGCCAGCCGCCCCTCGCCGGCGCCGGCACTGCTGTACCAGGGCTGCGTCGACAAGGCTTCCACGGACCGCCGGGACCACCCCGGTGGTCCGTTTTTTGATCCAGAGGTGCCTGCGTGACTATCGGGACCTGATCATCCCTTCTACGACTACAAAACAAATAAATTCAAAGAAAAAAATAGGATCCTAGGATTAACACTCAAACCAAATAACTCGCGGGCGAACCTCTGATGCTTCGGGAGTAGAACGACGCCTGCGACCTGCTGGAGCCCGATCCGCTGACAATCGGCGCTGAAAACGGACACCCGAGGATCAATTCAGTGAAGAACGAACGAGGGAGTGGGGTGTCATTTCATCTTACACAGAGAAGGTGGGGGAGAAGGGTTGGGGGAGATGAAGGCTTGATTTTTTTATTTTTTAATAAACACTTCATTTAACTCCCCGCCCACACGCCTCCGACCCGATACCCAGTACTAACTAAAGTTATGTCTCGTCTAGGGTAATCACGACTTTATGAAAACAATGGTGGTCTCAGATTTTTGATTCGAGACATCGTTCAGAAGTTATTCGAGCCAACACTCACAAATTAACTTTTCCATTTATTTATGAAAATACCCTTGGTGGCTTTTCTCACAGCAGGCCCGTGCCCGCAGAGTTTACACCCTGCCTAGGGTAAACGGCACGCTCCGGAGCAAAAGTACCCTCATATTCTCGTTATGAGCTACCGTTTAGGAGATATAACACCCCCTCCACCTACATAGAATAAAAATACTTAATATTTTTATAAATATAATTCCGGGCACACCGGGCCTCAGAATCACACGCTGTCTTCACGCCTAACTCTATAATTTTTCATCGAAATATTCCAAAGTCTAACAGGGACAAAACCGGAGTCGCTACATACATATCATATTTTAGAAAATATTACTGATATATATATATGGAAATATTTCTATATTAAACATATTAATGTATAATTATGTATAAAAACCAATAATAATGAAAAATACATTAATATTTTCTTAAATATTACATTTTATACATTTTTTATATTTATATTTCATATATATTATTCAATAGTATTTGTAATGAATATATATATATTAAAATAATTCGTTTTTATTAATAAATCATTAAATAATAATTTTTTTAATAATAATAATTATTATTTATTTTTTAATTTTTTCATTCATTATAATTTATTCAGTTTTATTTTTTTCTTATTTCAAAATTTATTAAATTATAAATTTTTTGTTTCATTATATTACAATTTATTCATTTTACATATCTATTTTTAATATTTTTGGTTGACTAATAATATATATTTATATATATATATTACATTAATACATTTTTGTAAATAAAAATTTTATTAATTAATTTTTATCATTTTTGTTAATTTACTCATTTTTTGTTTTTAATTTATTAATAATTTCATTTTATTCCTTTTAAATTTCTGTATTTTTAATATATTCTATTTATTAGTATTTATAATTGAAATATACGTATAATAAATTTATTCATTTTATCAATAATTATTTAGTGGATATATTTTTATAATTTTTTTAAATTTACCCATATTTAGTTTTTATTTGATTAATAATTTTATTTTATTTAAGTTATATATCAGTGAAAACAATATATTATTGGTAAATGGGCCAATTTTTTAGCACTAATAATAAAGCACTCATAAGTGGTATAGTTTATCAGTGCTAAAAAAGGAAGTAATAATTATTACCCTTTATCAGTGATGAAAAATGGCTGAGAAATTGTGCATTTTATACCCCACTAGAAAACATTAAAAAAATACCCATTATTATTTATTTTTCCAGTACGGATTAAGGCCATCTCTATTAATGGAAATTTTTTGAGTAGGGGTAATGTCTCCCATATATATTCTTATTATACCCCCAATGCTAGTCACAAACCTCAGGCCTACTGGATGTGGGACAAGGGCAGTCACCATCTCATTCATCTTATTTCTAGCCAAGGAGGGGTACCCAATGAATTTAAGGGGCATGAATGAATAGAAACACCCCCTGAAATGTGATAGGTGTATAACATAACATATATCCCAAAGAGGACACTTTGAGACGATAAACCATTACCACCTTGGTATAATTTGAATCAAAACAATATGAATTAAATAATATTATTTAGAGAATTAAATTCTTTGAATTATAAAGGATCCATGATATACAATTTCATGGGACTAGTATATACACAACATAAATATAATTAGATTAATAACCTCAAACACTCATGAACCATTATCGTAATGAAGAACACTTACAATAAGGAATGAATTCCTTCATTTGTTCTTTTGACCACATATATAATAAATTGAAAATTATTATAATTATATAAGAGATTCATATACATCCATGAAATGTCAACTCTGAGCCAATTATAACAATTCAACACCTTTTTATTAATGATTCATTATTAAAATTCTTCTATCTGTGTGTTGGCTGTTTCATTTTTCTTATAAGTGATAGTTCATTATTATCAAATTATAAATCATGATCATGGTTCCATAATCTTTTATATGTAAATAATTATATAAATATCATATATATTTTTCATATTCAAATTTCAAATCAACATTTAATGGTACACATTTAATCTGAATCTCTTATATTTATAGAGGTGGTAGTTTACATGTATGCATTAGTGGAATTATCAATTGTTATTGTTTGGAAGGGAATAAAGTAAAATGAAATACAATATTGTAGAATAATAATTTTTTGATAAATATCACATATATTCAAAAATTACATATTTATACGCATCCAAGTAATGTGGTGATGAAAGAGGATATACACCAATATGTGTAGACTGTAGTTCGGACAAACTCACAAGTGATAAATTCATTTTTAAAAATGATTTATAGGAGTTTATAATGGGTTTTTACTACAAAATAATAACATTTCATTATATAAAACGTACTTATGTTATTATATGATCATAATTATTTATAAATTGAATGAGTTATAACAGGAAATAAAAATAAAACAATTTTTTAACTATTAATCCTAATCCTTTGAAAACTATCATTGCCTGACATTGTAAGCTCTCTAAGAAAATACTATGATTATAAAAGAAACATTATTCCTTATGTAGGAATTAAATTAGTGAAATATATGGGTGATTTCATGATATACATGACTCGAGATGTGTGTGGAAGATAAGAATTGGTGTTTTTTCTTAAATAAGAGTTATGAGTTTCCCACATGGAATTAAATAAAAAATAACAGAAATTAATTTTCATTCATAATTAGAAAAGAATTGAAACATTTATAATATATGGTAAATATAAAATCAAATCCTCTCATTTGATAAAATATTTATATGATAATACTATTTTTAACACTTATATCTTAGTTTTATCCCCTCTTCAACCCTTCTGATGATACTAAGATATCATTTTTTTAGTCATTTGGTGTCATATAATATTATATAAATTTCTAAGAGACCAATAAGTGGAATAAATATATTATACTAGAACATATATCATTTTCTTTGATAAATATATCAATTTTATGAATTATATATAATTTAATAAATAATATTTATCAAAACATACCATTTGACTTTTTCGGGACTATTAACATAATTTTAATTTCAAAAAATTAAATAATGTAATTTAATTGGAATATATATATTAACACTTCATTAACAAAGTATATAAATCTATTTTTAACACCAAAATTCCCAGAAAAAAAATTCATTTTAGTGTTTTAGTATTTATTAACATGATTTTCCCACTACTTGAAGAAGCACTGTACCGGTGTTGTGAAAGATTTTATATTAAGTATATCATGAATAAAAATTACATATAAATTGTAACGATTATTAAACATAATCATATTCAGTAAAATATTCTATAATAATAAATAACATATTTTTTCCAATTTAGAAAAAATTATTCATCTTAAAACCCTCAAAGATAATTTTTTGTAATTTCACATTTATTTAAAATAATATAAAGGTTCATATTAATGAATAAATTTCCCTCAAATTACATATGACTATATATTTTAAAGTGATGGAAAATTTAAACTCATTTAATGAAATATAGGAATGTGTGTGGAATATTTTTAAACCTTATTACAGAGTTCTAATTATGTTATACATGTTTTCACATTCTATGGTTACAATTTTTTTACCTAGTTTACTTTTCATAATAAAAAAGATGTATTCTCAAATTACCAAAATAGTAAAAATAGATTCCATTTATGGAATAAAATATTCCAAATTAAATATATATAATTGGTCAGAATTTCATTTAAATTAAACCCCTAAACATGATGAAGAATAGTTATCCAATAAAATGAAATTGTATATATAATTTTTTTTATTAAAAAATTATTCTTAAGGTTGGTATCATTTGAATTAATTTTATTATGATTAATTAACTTAAATTAATTCAATTTTAAAAAATAAAAACACAATGATACCATTTAAAAAGGTAAAAATATTTTAGACAGTTCACTACATAATCTATATTTCTCAAATTTCAATGGAAAATCAAGAATTTCAAAAATATTTAAAAATTTAAATATAATATAATCATGATATGATGAATTAAAAAATTATATCACTATTATTTATTTAATTTACATAACATGTTTGGAATTATTTATAACAATTTATCATAGAAAACTTTGATATTCATTTTACTGAAAATAATTTTTTTTGAAGCTTTCCAAGACCTAAAAAACAAATTGTGGTCTTATTTTATATATAATAAAAAATATGTGTTGATTATGACATTTATATATACATTTCATAAATTTTTTTCTCCAATAAATAGTGTGTAATTCATAAGATATGTTATAATGGGAATTGTTAATTGGTATTGTTTGACAATTTTTTAGTCATGGTGTTGTATATGATGCACGCTATCCAGCATAATATTATTTTTAAAGGAACATATAAACCAAAATCCTAGTGTGTTATATCTATTATTCCTTAATAAAATGGATCAACAGTCCTATATTGTGTAGTGGTACAAAAGTTATAACCGTATGCATCAAGATTTGGGAGACTAATTTAGACTCTAACACACCTATCCAATTTTATTGTTTGTTTAATCATCTACCACAAAATCTATTTCATACAATATATAATTAGGGATGGAATTATTATGAGTTATGTAAATTAAGATATGACAAAATAGAGAATGTCATTGATGTTAATCCTTCAGTTTTCCCTATCTTCCAATAACAATAAATCTCATAGTAGGTGAAAATAATTGAAATTTCATAAAAACAATTCAACTCAAGATTGGTAAAAATTATATTCCTCAAAATATGAATTTTTCATTCTAATTCCATTATCAAAGATGTTATAAAACAGAGTATAGTTTCATTAGTTATAAAATTAGAATTAAAATATAAAAAAATGAAATAACATAATATATATAGTTAGATCAATCCAATTATATTGGAACCTCAATTAAAAAACCTTATTTAACAATAAATATAGAATCATTAAAATATTTTTTATGATATCAATTCTATATGATAATTTAATTTTAAATGTGGATTTTTTTCATTTCTAATGTAAATATTATTGTTTTCTTCTCATACAAGAACTAATTTATCATGTAATTTTTCTTTATCATGATTATTCCTATCAACAAGATCTTGATCTATATAGATTCATTTTCAATCATAGATTATGTTAGTAGAGAAATTAATATGTGGAACTATTTAATTTTCCAAATATGTATGAATGCGTGATATGAGTAAATTATATTTATCAATAGTTACCTAGATCTTTTTGGTATTTCAAAAGTGTTTAGAGACTCAATAATATGTTTATCCTGATTTCAATATTCTAAAAAAATTACATATAATATTATGATTCTGAATTATTTTTTTTCTTGATAAATATACATAATTCCGTGTTATAATATTTAAATAATATATATATTTTAGTTAATCTTACACAGGTTCTATTTAATCATACCCAGGTTGACCAAACTATTTAATTGTATAATGGTATGAAGCTTCTTTAACCCTATGATAAATTTAATCATTTTACATAACATATTCCTATCCCATGGTGTTGTTGTAAAAATAAATTTTATTTTTTATAATTCAATGTAACATTCTATTTAATCATAAAAAGAATCATTGAGTTCTAATTTTCAAATATTAGGAATAAGATATTGTCTAAAAGAATTTATATAACATAGTAACATATTTTTTCTATGAATAAATAAATTAAAAAAATAATTATTAATTACTAATAAAAAATAAAAATATTATTGAATAAAATTCATAAAATTAGATTTAGTTCATCAATTCTTCCAAAATGTCCAAAAACCCATTATACAATGGTTTTATAATATAAAAAAATTCATAAAAATTGTTTTATCACTTTATTCAAAACCCATGTTTCCACACTGTGAAACATTCAAAGATTATATAAAATCAATATGAATTATTCATCATTAAAAAGGGAAACATTGTAACAAGGTTCCATAATTAATTTTATGAACTTTGCTAATTCTTGTTAAAATTATAGTGCCACTCATAGATGTTTACACAAAAATATGGATTGATATTTGGATAAAAATATATGATCTAAGATGAGATGAGATTTCATAAAAAATTAGTGTCACTATGGTTTGTCATTATAGTTGAATAAAATAACACAACGAGATAGGTCATGATGCAATTATTATAATATAATTTTATAGAGTTAATAATTGAAGCTCGTCATATCACAATAATGGATATCACATCATTTAATTAAAATTACAAAATTATTTTCAAGGTTCAAAATTATTTTATAATTACATGGTATGATAAGGTAATTGGTGGAAATGTAATTCTTTATAGGGTATTTTTGGTTCATTATAATTTTTAGACATGTGGGTTGTTCATGGATAATGTTTTTAAATGAAATATTTATGATGTAATAATAAAATGATTTTGAAATGTAGTGATTGATGTCGAATGATAATAGATGGGGAATATAATTATTTTTCTGAATGTATAATGGTAATAAATTTGTATTTTTTTATTGAAAATAGATTAATTAAATACATTTTATAGCGAGGTTTTATGAATATGGAGTAAACACTCAGTATATAATGAAATTTGTTAGTGTATTTCATTTTTAGTTACATATGGATTGAAATTCACATGTTCTTCATATTGAATAAGTGTATTGATATATATAACATTAGTGTTTAATCCTAATATTGTAAATGATCACTTATTTAATAGGTAAAAATATATAGTGTGTAATGTGTATAGTTCATAAAAGCAATATTGATATATGATCCTTAAAGATAACCCATTTTTTGAAAAAAACATTGTCACACTATGACCATTATTTTCATAACATTTTAATAGTTTATTGGATTTATTTTTTTAAAAAAATTTCATCACATCATCAAGTTCAGGTTTTTTTGGATTTATATGTTTATATGATGAAGTATTGCAGTATTTTACCATTGGAGGGAAAACCATAATGGGATTATAAGATTTTTAACTTTTAGTGAAAATTTTTGGTCATGTTATGATAAAATATTCAGGTTGGACCCTAAAATACAGGCCATCATATCCCTACACTAAAATATTACACCATGATAGGGGTGTGTGTCATTATGTTAACGGTTTTATATGAGAAAGAGTAGCATTGAGGAGGACTGACCTCATAATCTCAATATATGGTGAAGTTATAGTCATTTCTTAATGTGAACCTATTTATTGACTGTATGGTTCTACTTTTTGGAAATAAATAAATTACCATTACCTTTACCATGAACCATAAAATATACAAACATATTAAGGGAACCATTCAAGGTGAGATTATAAAAATATTAGGATACATACAAGGGTGTTCCCAACTAAGATTCTTATGGTATATCAGTGCTTGAAAATCATAATCAATGTTGGTAGATGATCACTCTGGATTGGTTGAGCATGAGTATAATTGGTTGCATATTTCCTTCTCCATTCATTCGAGTATCATGATAGGGGATCTCATAACAATAACTAATTTCTTTCGAAGGTATTTTGTGCCCCTAAACCTTTATTCAATAAGATATCATCATGTTTTTTAATATTTTCCTATATACATCAATAATTGACTCTGGAAAATATTTTTATCAATTATGAAAGTCCTTTATAGGTGTTTCTAGGAGACTCCATTTTTATCAAAAATTAGTTATTTATATTTTTAATAATAATTTCTCCTTAAAGTAATGGTTGTTTTGACATTCATGTATTCTATCAATTTTTTTAGTATGTCCTATTAATATCATGGTTTAATGTAAATATGGGTTTTATTTTTTTTCAATTGAGGTTTAGGAAATACTAAATAACAGATGTTACGGGTTTTTTAATTTTCTTTCTAATTCTTAAAATGGTTTTGAGAATTAAAATATTGTTTTCAAAACATTACATGATATTTTAAAGGGTTTATGTGGAATATTTTTTTAATATGAGGAATTTATTTATTCAATCCTTGTTTTTAATTGATAATAATGATTTTCTTTGAAATAATATTATATTACATACATGTGACATATTTTGAAGATATTTTACAAAATTATCAGACAAGTTTAATTAGAAAATACATTATATGCGGTGTAATATTGATTACGATTGAGGTTTAACGTTTCTTTAAAATATATTTTAAAATGACAATTTTTCTCCAAAGGGTTATTAAAAATGGATTTCTATGTGTTAGTGTAATATTTTTTAATGTAATGTTTTTCACCATGTATGAATAGATTTTATAAAAAGAGTTACATCGTTGGTTTAATCCCCATTGACTCATATGTTATATGATATTTGATTGATTGTGAGTATTTTTTGGATTTGTATAAATTATATTTTTGATTATTATGAAAGGTATAAGTGGTGTGGGATGAGATGATATTATTTTTATGAATTTATTTTTTCTTTCATATTGATATATAATTGATGTGTTATGAAATGTTACCTCACCCATAATAACATTAAATATGTTAAAACTGGGTATGCTATTGGGAGATTAAAAGTTTGTAATTATTAAATTCATGATGAAAATATCACTATAATAATATATTAGATTATTTTACTTTACTATTTTTATTCCACATATGAGGATATGTTAGATCATAATTATAGGTTATATGTTCAGATCATCATTAATAATATGACATATGGTTCAACCAGAGTACATATTCTATCTTTTCATTGGAGACATTAGAGTTTATCTTTATTAGGTATACTTAAATTTAATTTTCTTACCATGACACATTTATTATGTATATTCATTACAACAATTTATTAATCTCTCGTCATATGTTTCTGTTGTCTTGGTTTCATTTATTGTTCAAATCAGATGTATACTTATTTTACTAATTCTTATTAAAGCCTTAAACTATTTTATAAATTATTTTCATCTTGATATATATAGAAAAATGTTTATTTATAATTATTAATTAATATAATTATTCATTTAATATTTTATTATTTTATTTGAGTATATTCTATTATAATTTGAAAAGGTTTTTTTGTACATTTTTTTGAATGCATATTTTCAAATTGTATTTTCAGTGAAAAGGTAAATGTTTCTTTAAAACAACATTTAAATTTTAGAATTGGATGAATAAGGATTCTATAATATATTTCCATAATTTATTAAATGTATAATGTCATAATATTGATTTAAAACTATCATTTTTATATTATTTTTCTAATGTAAATGTTAGGAACCATTGGTAAAATTGCACTTTAATTTTTAACTCACACTATAGTAACACCATTAAATTTACGAAAAATATGTGAATTTTAAAGTTTATTTTTCTAGTTCTCACTAATACCTTCATTATATACATATTGCATTAGGTTATTCATGTATAAGGTGTTGTCAATGTGATTTTATAGTTACCTTGAGTCGCGAAGTGATAATTGTTTGTTAATATTTCTGAATTTTTTTTTCATTTTTTTACAGCATTTATATATCATAAAATTAATCTTTTATTTTACTATGAGATTTATTATTGATTTAATGTCTGTGAAAAAGATTATTTATGTTGTAATATTTTATTTTTGATGATATTGTTATATTCTACATTTAGGAAGATTTATATTTTAAAGGTGTTTATTTTATATACATGCATGCCCAATTATAGATACAAAAAACCATATTTCTAGTGTGAATTATATGGTGTTTTTTACATTATTTACTATGATTGACCATTCCCATGACAATTTTCTTCATTGGGATTGGGAACGACCTTTAGGCCAAGCTACACGTTGGAGTGATAATTATGCCATTATACCTAGGGATTGTTCATGAGTAACAAAAAACATAATGATTCAATATTTAACTTATTTACATGTATGATTTTAATAATTCTTTATATTTAATATTTTACAGTATAAATATCAATAGAAAAAAATCCTTTATGTGTTGGTCATGAAAATAAATTCACACCATAATTAAACCCAACAAAATGGTGCTTTATTGATGTTATCTTTGCAACAAGTTCCATCAAAAAAATCTTGTGTCTGGTAATTCTATATAGAAATGTACATTGGCATGAAGTGTGTATTAAATGAGAGGGGAGTTCCACAGTTCGATGACTACAAATACTATTTATTGAATAAACAATTATATCACACTTATGGTCAATAATGTTATTTTTAAAATTCTCAATAATAATTAAATTGTTCAAAATTCATTTTTTGGAGATTTATTAGTGAATATTTTATTGAAATTTAATTTTTCAACAAATTAAATTGAAATATGGAATATTTTATCTAATGTTTATATTGTAGACAACAATGGTCAAGGGAAAATGAATAAAGTTACACATAATGATTTTGATTATTTGAATAATCATACAACTGATAATGCTGAAGGTTTATTCAATAAAATTATCAATATATTTTGAGACAATCATTGGCATTTTAATGAGATAATGGATATGACTATTGGGAAGAAAATTCTATGTTTTCTTCAATATTTTTGTAATATAAATTAATCAAAAATATATAATAGAACTCATGAGGAGCTATCCATTAATGATATTTAATGAATTTTTGTTTCAAATGTGATGTTATTGAACATAGAATATTTTTTAAAAGGATGGTCTTGAAGCATCATATTAATATTAAATCAATGCAAAGACCTATTGTGACTTGGTAGAGGGAGACCCATTACATAACACAAAGGCCCAGGGGCATGAAAGCCCAATTTTTCGACCAAAGGCTCATCTATTGAATAGTACTTCTATAGTAGCCAAGCTTTTATAGTACTATCGCCACTACAATTCCCACTATAAAACCTCCACTACTGCAGTTTCACTATCATTGTAGTTCCATTGTTTCTACTGTAATACTACCATGCTCGTCTATAGTTATTTTATAGTAATACTGGAATATCTTCACTTCTCTAAATCAATCCTAGGTATTTTGGATTTTATAAAGGAGCATTTACAACTTGGATAGAGCATAGATGTCACTTAAACCAATAATATATATTAGGGAAACATTAATTGTATTTTTTTAATGAAATGTAAATGTTTGTCACTAATAATGATTAAAAAAGATGATATGATATAAGTGATTAATTCATATCACATATCTGATGAAAATTAAAAAGATTATATGAGATATTTATATGATACTAAACAACAGAAATTTTTATGTTGAAATGATAGATATATCATGACAATATATTTAGTGAGGAAATAATGGGAAGATAGTTTATGTTTGAATTTATAAAAATAGTTTAATTTAGGTTGATATGATAATTTTATAAACATATATTGGAGTATATTAAAAATAAAATAAGGTCTAGTAAGGATGAGAAAGGCCAGGTGGTTCATTTTCAGGAAGGATAAAATACAATTAATTTAGAGCCGAAAGATACAATGATTGAAGTGGTTGAAAAATTTAAAACTAATAACGAGAAAAAGAAATAATTCTACAGTTGGTTTAAAACTCATTTTCAATATTGATTATTATCATGAGGAGAATAAATAAAATATGATGAATAAAATTTTTAATAGAGGACTTATAAAGTGTTATTCAGCGTATGTTGATATACATGGTGTGGAACTCAATATCATTATAAATTTTATGTTTTATAAAATATCTGTTCATGGGAAATCTAGATGAGTGTATTTCAAGTTGAATGTTTCAAACTAATCAATGGAGATTCGAAACCACAATTCACATATATGTGATTAGGAAAATGGATAGTTTATCTTGATGAATCAGTGGTTCCATTATGAATACAACATATATCTATGTAGAAAACTAATTTTTCCAAAATGAAATATTCTTTTAATAATGATTGGTGATGTTGAATTGGTGGGAATTATAGAATAATGTGCAAGGAGTATTAATAAACTGTGATTAATTTTTGGTATAAATGGAGTAGATACATTTCTAATATAAGTACATAGTGAATGTAGAAGTTGTTTATAAATCATATTTACATTGAAAAAAAATTTTCTACATTAGAATAAGATTGTAAAAATTATTTTAATATTCTAAATTTAATGTGGAGATATAATCCTATAATTAAAATAACATGATCATCTCATGTTCTAATAAAAATAAAATGTAGAATGATATTTTTGTAGAGATATCATTTAATACATAATTAAAATGGTATGATGATTCTTAATAACGTGTGGTCATATCACATAGCCATAAGCTAGATTACTTTAAGAATATAAAAGTCAACATAGATCAAATATTTTGAATTGTTGATGATAAAGCATTGATGCATGTGGGATTTGATAATATTGAGATTATTGAAAATCAATTGAGATGTATATATTTTTTTCAGTTGGATGGACATTGAAATAGTCTCTAGATTATAGGTCTACTCTGAAAAATTGGATATGTGGTCAAATTATATTAGATGTATTCCCAAATGTATCAAATAATTGAAATTAATTAGTCTCATGATATTGAATGAATGTGAATTTATTGTAAGTGTAAAATAAATAGAACGCTTTTCTTAGTATTGTTGATGAAAAGAAACATTTATCAAAGAATTGTCTTGGGTATATACAATATAATTGTATTGATATAATTTATAATATATCTATTGAGATGAATATTATGAATTTGAAGCCCGATAGGGATATAATTTTTTTTCTTTCATAAAATTAAATATGGGATGAAATATCAATCATCTAATAATTAACTTCAAAAAAATATTTTTTGACATGCCTAATAAGGATGTATATAAACTAATTACACGTTGCTATAAATGGGGAATAAGTTACTAAATCATTAATTTTTATGAGTGTATTTGTCATATTTTTATAGTCTATGAAAAATTTTATGAATGTTATCAAATTCTTCTAGAGTTGAAAAAATAAAAAAATAAAATTCATAAATTTTAATCTATTGAAAAATTGATTGGAGTTAATGTACATTAATATGTATAATTTCCATTCGAAGTATGAAATCAATAAAAATATATCATCAGTGATTAGGGAAAAAAATTATTTAATGGAATTGTATAATTTATTGGAAAAAATATATAATATAAATTTCTTATTTAATAAAGAAACAAAAATTACGTCAATAATATAGATGTTCATGTAATGTTTTATTAAAAGATTAGGATTTAATATTCCATGAAGAGAATGAAACATCATAAAATAAGTTTAATGTAATAAAACAATAATATAATTATTTAAGGCATTTTGAATAATTTATGTCATTCAGAACAAACACAGAAGAAACAGAAAATACTTATATGTAGCTAATGATGGCATATTTTTAATGTAGTAAATAAAGATTAAATTATATATATAATTTAGTAATATATTTTATCATATTATAAAAATATTATACATGATAATTATTGAGGTAAAAAATAGTAACATCATCACATATATTTATTGCCATAAAAAGGGACATCTAAAAAATTAAGAATGGATTTAGAATCTAACAATTGATGATGATTTTATGGATGAACCAGAAGAAAAAGTAGATGTTGTTGCAAAGTTACTACTAACTCAATGGATAAATAGTTCTGTTAAGATTAATGAGTTAAATATCATTGGATAAGTATTTTATCAAACAAAAACCTAGTGGATGTGAAATTTATAGAACACTTATATTCAGTCTTAAGAATTACCAATATCATTTGAAAATGTATCATAAGAATTGTCATGGGTTAAATAGATGAATAATATATGATCCTAGATATTATAGAGGTATGAACATATTTAAAATATTGGATTGGAAAAAATTCTTTGGTTAATTAAATGTTTCTTAGATGTTTGAAGGGCCTTATAGGTGTTTAGGGGATTCGAAACAAAATAAAGTTGGAAATTAGATCATCCAATATAAGGTGCATTATTGTCGCATAGCTAGCTCAAGGCTAAGTAACCGTGTGTGGTGTATAACAAAGACTGAAATTATAGACAATGAAATATCACACAATTAGTGCATGATTGTTAAAACACGAGGGTCTCCCTGGTAACCCTGTAGAACACTTTAATTGGATTGTGGATCCCAAACGGTTTGGAAAAACATGCGAGATAAACAAGAGACCCTTTAAAATTTGGAACAATTAAAAAATTTCCATTATGGGATTTAATAACCTCACTCTATTCTCCTCTCATATATCCTCTTTAAATAACTACTGATGAATCAAAGAGATCTAAGATTCCAATGGGTGATTCTCCATCGATCCTAATCCAGTTAGAGCTTTATTGGTTGTGGATCCAAGCTCAAGGTTGGGGCTTCAAAGGGTGGTTTCTTTTAGGTATAAATGTTAGATTATGTGTGTTTTCATCAATGGATTCAAGTTAGGTGGTCTTAATGTTGTAACACATGATTTTTATGTGGATTTTTTATAGATAAGTGGTGTTAATGTTTTCAATTTGTTGTTTTTAGTGGTATTAGTGCGATTTGATAGAGTAGGTGTCCAAATGAAAAATAAAACTTCTTATGATCCCTCTGTGATTCTTAGTGGATAAATTGACTAATTTGTGTCACTAAGGGGTGAATCGACCATAATAAAGAAGGCTAATGTATATATTATGTGTGAATTGTATTATGGTAATATAGGGCCATGCTAAACTTGTTAAATTAATTTTGTGAAGAATAAAGAGGAAAATGGGTAGTTGTTTTTATATGTGGGTTATGGCCAATCAGTTGTTTGGAATGACATCAAAATGGTAAAATGGGATATATGGTACCCTACCAAATGTATTGTGTCTTTTACATGAAATGAATAAGTTGGATAATATAAGGGAAATGAAAAATGTGTTAAATAAAATAACTTATTGAAAGGGATAAATATTATAATATTGAAAATGTAGGAGATATTAGTGGATATTCAACATGTGTTAGTCATAAGAAATAGTAATTGGTATAAATTAATATGTAATGTAAATGGTACATATATAAATGGGTTATAGAATAATATTAATTCCCATGTTGGTTGTTATGGATGTGATTTATATTGACATTGGTTATATTTTGTTGTGGTATTTTATATGTGTGGTGAATTGAAAAAAAATCACACAAACATGGATTGGTAGAGAGGTGTATTGACATTAGTATATATGCCCATGGGTTGAGTTAGACTGAGGCTCTAAATTCCACCCAAAATTGAATGTATTAGGAAAGCATATATAGTTTTATTCCCATGATGTTTTCATTCATAGGGTCCTCTTGGGTTATTGACTTATGTTGTGTGTATTGTATATGTGATGATTTGATTATCTCTAGAGATATAAGAAACATGATATATTTACCATATACACATATTTGATGAAAAATAAAATCCAAATGAAAATGTGATAAAAGTTAAATATATAAAAAAGTTGATATAAGTATTGAAACTGGGAATAATCCTATGATTGGATTAAGTTATCATTGTCCACAAATAGATCCCAACATGTCTTTATTTATGTTTTATTTACATCACACTTGCATGAAATATATATTGATAGAACATTTTTAGGCACCGTTGGTGGTGTCCAACTGAGTTTTACTCACACCCTTTTTGGGCCACCATTGGGTACCTGACAATACCTCATGATTTTTGGTCATGATAAGGGAAAATTCCATATGTTAGGGAGTTGAGTTGGGCATGGGTCATTCATGGATGAGGTTCTGAACAAAGATTCTAGACCATTATAGGAATTCCACGGTAGATTTTATTTTGGGGGTTTTAACTTTTTCCCAATTTATTATGACATTCGATGTATATTTTTTGTTGTGGTGGTTCATAGTTTTGGAAGATGTTAGTTATCCTTCTTTTTTGGTTAGTTCACTTTGTTTTTTCATTTATATTCATTGTATCTATTTTAGATTAATATGGTAAATAGGGTATTGTTTCACCATTTTATTCATATAAAACCTCTTATCTAGTTGGAAACCTATAACATATAGGAAAAAAACTTGTTGTCATGTGGAGAATCCACCAAGGGAACCAACTAGTGGCTTCTAGGATGGGGACGCTACAAGATGGTATCAGAGAAAGACTATTTTGTAACTTAATATTTATGGATGGTAGAAAATATATTTGGAAGGTGTTAGGCCTTGGTAATGAGATTTTTTTGGGAGTATCAAACCCATATATGAGTCAAAATCTAGTTTTATGGGGTGGATATATTTTTGATTGTCGCTCAATGTAACATTTGATGATATTTCACCACGGGGTGATGCAATTATGGTTTGATGAAACTATTTTATTCTATTTTTTCTCTTGAAATTGTTTTCATTAGGATGAGAATTCATGAATCAGTATTTGAACCTATTCATTTATGTGGAATTTATTCTTATAGGCAGACAAAGGAAGAGTTTTTGGGGCATGAAGGGTATAATTCATCACACATCCTAGAAAATTTAATGGAAATGTTGTCTAATGAAATGATGAAAATGGTAATGTGGAAATAAATTTTTATATATTGACCTATAAAAAAGGTCCAAACAAGTTGAAATATTAAATTTAACTATATATGAAATGGTTAATGATCCCATTTAAAATTATTAAATTATATGTATAGAAATAGTTTTGAGATGGTGCCGAATGTTATACTTGTAACCATGTGAATTAGTAACATTATCTTATCTATGAATGATGGTAGGTTTGGTCAAGGGTATTTTTTTTAATGTGATATTATCTGTTTGGAGTGACGATGTGAAATGGTTTCATGTGTATATTTTATATGCAATTTATGAAATCTTTCAAGGTTATATGTATTGTGTTCTAAGGCTCACGTTTGGGTATGTAGGGAAATTCCACCTTGACATTGTGTACCAGCTGGGAGATGATAGGATTTTTCAAGAATTATTATCCAAAAGTGAACCAAAAAAATGTGGTGATCCATGATTTTAGAGATGATCATATTTCGGATAATATGGATCACTTTTTTAAAATTTTGGAATGATACATAAAGTGGGTCATCCTAAGCATGTTTGAGATTAAAAGGGAGTTTTAGCTGTGACTCCCTCTGACCATTAATAGAGAGTGCGGAAAAGAGATATTCGATATTGTGATAGAGTCTATATAAATGATTCTCGGCCATTTAGAGACTGCAACTGATAATAGGGTAATGTTGTAACCTACAGTTTGAGAGGATTTACAAACCGTTGATGGGATATCATGGTTCAGACCAAACAAGATAAAGGGATGTTATAGAAATATTTTAAGGAATTCTTGGGTGCATTTATATCCAGAGACATTGAGGAAAGAACATGTTATATATATCATGAGTTTGAATAATAAAAAAATGTCATTAATTGATTATGCTAGCCATTTCACTAATATGTGATGACTTTATCTAGCATTGGCAGGAGACAAGGCTACTATAGTGAATTGTTTCTAGGATGGGAAAAGACATGATATCATGTTTCCCATAAATATATTCTTCATAATTTGTTTTGATAAATTAGTGGATCCAGAACATATCTCGGAAGGTACCCCAAAGGGGGCCTCAGTTAGTCGACATGTAGGAATAATTAGTTGTGTGAGTGGTGCATCATCTAAAGGAAATTACCATCATTTTGGATGTTTCCATTAGGGTGGAAGTGCGTAGAGTAGTTAGAAGGAAGGTTCAACCTCTCAAGGTGGAGATAAGGTGTTCTATTATCAGTGGGGCCTATTAGGGAACAAGCACAGTCATTGTCCCTGAAAACCAGTTGAGTGATGATCATGTAGCAGAATGGGGCATGTGAATTGGTTTTGCAGGAATGTTCGAATGTTGTACATAGATTAAGGATTTAGGATGATACATACTTTGGGTAGGGGTTAGAAACCATGTATCACTCATTCATTTGAAGTTATACATGTCATAATGGTCATGGTTGTAGATATGGTACTCTGGGGCGAGAGTGTCCATACCACTTGGGTAGTGCAGTGCCAGGAACTCTGGTTAGAGATCTATACAGTTGGGAAAGTCAACGTGATGTAGTTTATTCTATACCTAGAGTTGGAAAGTCTAAATCATCTATATTTTAATGTACAACTAATGTATATTCTTATAACTACCAATCCTTATTACATTACATAATTATCAATTTTAGTCAAGAACCCAATTCATTTCACATTGAGGATCACTTCAATTGTAGTGTTTTATATATTTGGGATATAATACACATATAACATTCCACATTTATAAAGGATGGATACACCAAAAAAATTATCAATTTCATAAAAAATAAAAAACATTCCAAATAAATATGATTTCTCTGACAAATCATCATAACATTTATCTTGGTTTCCTTAATTGTCTTACAAATCCTTATAACATATGAAAAGAATTTGAAAACATGGGATCATAAACTAAATCTCATTAAGTGATTTAAAAATATTGAATGACAAAATTAGTCCCTGAATACATTTAAATGTATTAATTCTTTTTCAAAAAGTCATACTTATCACTTATATATACATACATTGTGGAACATGATATTTAAATTAGAATTCTATAAAAACATAAAGAAAATAAATATAACCATAAATAATTCTTAGGGCATTACTTAAATTCTCTGGTAACCCTATTGGATACATTATAATTTGTAAACCTCATGGCCACCTTACAATGTAACACTCACGACTACCTTATTGTGTAACCATCATATTTACTCATAGAGTAACCATTGAGATGACCTCAAAATTACATATACCAAATTAATTAGAGGGATATTTAGGTCCCACCCATAATCATAGTCAATTACTAATAACCATAAAATAATAATAATAAATGAATAAATTCATAAAAATAGCTTTTTAAATTTGTAAAATGGAAAATTGAAAGAGGATTTTAAAAGAAAATATCCTTACAATTATCATATAATTGAAGTGAAACATAATAAAGTTGATGGAATATGTATTCAAATTAAAAATAAACATAATTAATCTTAATATAAAAAAATTCACCACAAAAAAATACCATATAAATAATGACAATGAATGTAAACCAACAAATGGAAATTGGGTTAAGAATTCCCTTATATGATGTACGACTTTATTAAAAAATGTATAAAACTATTATATAATAGCTAAATGTGTGTTATTAATTTCTTAAATAAAAATATTCATGTTTAAAACACCTTACATGATCTTTTCATTATATTATATCATCCATTAAATATTAGTATTTTGTTCATTCAAGGTTTTAGGTGTATTCATTACATTATTTCCATGCCTGGTCTGTATATGATTTTCATGTCACATTGAACTAAAATTACATAAGTAGAATGAAATATTTTTAATATGTTGAAATAATTGTAATAATTACAGAATAATTTTTTCAAATTGGTATATGGATTAATCATTAGATAAATATTTAGTGATATCAGTTTAGATCATTTTTCCTATTATTTGATAATCAGTAATTTGTTTCATTATATTAAATAATAATATCTATATATGTTAACTCTATAACATTAAAGATAATACATAATAAACATTATAATCCTTTTTAACCATTAAAATGGTTTTATAACCATTTTTTTATAGAGGTAATGGAAATATAAAACACATCATCCATTATTTTGGTAAATCGACGCAACAGTGACGGTGTATTTATAAGAAAAGGAGGCGATGAAATATGTTGAGGAATTTTTCCATAAACAAGATAAAAATAAAGAAAATATATTATACTGTATCTTTGAGTCATCCTCGATAAGGAAAGATGAAGATATCATAAAAAAACAATTTAATGGAAAACAATAGAAAATGAAAGATGATATTTACCTACGGATCTCTTTTCGATGAGATCCTTCTTAAAACCTTTGGTTTTAGCATTTTGTTTAGAATATTAGGACATGGAAGTGGGGGAGGGGCTTGCGATGATTATTTGACCTAACATTGGAAGAGTTCGAGGCATGAGTCATGGGAGAGGAAGAGGGGGTGAGGTTTGTAATTACAGTGGAGGAGTGGATGGTTTATACAATATTTTAGCCATTAGTTTAATATTTATGATAAATACTATGAATATTATGGATTCAAGTAAACCAAA
This sequence comes from Viscum album, assembly GCA_963277665.1. Classification (NCBI taxonomy): domain Eukaryota; kingdom Viridiplantae; phylum Streptophyta; class Magnoliopsida; order Santalales; family Viscaceae; genus Viscum; species Viscum album. The sequence goes on from CAUJRU010001689.1 coordinate 101,523, forward strand.
ACAATAATAAGTTCATGTGGGCCTGAATAAATAGAAATATGTATCATCCATGACTCATAAATGATGTGGTAATATATTTATTTAGCATATTTGTTTAATTACAATATTTAACTATTCACAACAAAATTCATGTATTTTAGAAGTATCCAAAAAATTCACCCTAATCATTTTTTATGAGTATAATTAAATAATGAAATCCATTTTTTAAAAACAATTTTATAAATATGATAAATTAATATTTTTAGAAAAATGAAATTGTATTCCAGAAATAAAAATTTTAATCTATAACTGATTTTCTACCTCCTTGAAAAATTAAACAAAATCTCATTATCTTTTAACCTTGATAAAATAAAATAATAATATGACTTAATATTCATAGAGTTCAAATTACTATTCATTTTTTATTTACATGGGTATGTTATAATTCATCAAAAAACAAGTTCGTTTGATCAGTCTCCAAATAACTTTTTGATAAAAACCATAGGTGTCTGTTGTTCAAAATTCAAAACAAAAAAGTAGAATAATTATATTCAATGAATAGTTTATAACAATCAACATAATTTTTTTATTAGGTAGATTTTAACATCCCCGGTAAATAATGAATAACACATATTTCATATTTATTAATATTTGTGAATTAAATATTAATTTAACTTTAAAGGGGTTTCTATGTTCGATAGCTTACCCGATATGCAACAATGTGTTTCCTTGAAATCTTACGTTGGACACTAATAATATAATATTATTATTTTAAATGATGGTTAACTTCTAGATGTTGTATTGGAGGGAATGAACAAAACTACCTAAAATATGATTATACATGTTTGTTAAATGTATTTACATTTATCCAATAAAATTTAGAGTCTTAAATTGTGAATGAATCTAATTTTAAGCATAATTTACATTAAAAGGCCGATTTACCACCTTTTAATGGTGAACCTTCTATAAATATAGTTTTGGTGATTTTAATACATTCTATTTGACCAAATAAAATCCTTCTTTAGAATGGGGACATAAAAATTTACTTTGTGTAAATTTTTGGATTTTTTCTAATAAAGTTCAATTTTTAATGAATAGTGAAAAATATTGTATTTTAATACAAACCTGAATTTTAATCTAATTTATTTGTATGGACATATTAACTTTTTATAATTGATTTTAAAGTGTTATTAGAATATATTTTTTCCATTTAATCCAATTTTGGACATTGGAAATAATTTCGGTTTGAAATTGGACATAAACAAGTGTCTATTTTTTGATAGATATTGTTTCTTAAAAACATGCTGATTGTTTTAACAATGAGAATTAATTTTAAATTAATTAATTCCATTTAAATGTTTTGAATTTGAAAAAATAGACATTATTTTTTAATTCGGAATATCAAATAAATCATAGGCTTAATTTTTGGTATTTTTCTGAAAAACATTAATTTTTGATGAATAGTGAAACAACTTAGTAGGAGTTCAAAAACTAAATTTTTCATTTAAATGAAATTTTACCACTTATGTGAATTGAATTTTTAAAATCTGACAAACATGGTTTTTATTATTAATAAAAATTTGGTTCAATAAGATGAAGATAATATTTAGTGAATAGTAACTTTTTACTTTTTTTTACCGTGGTTAATGGAAAATGGGGTAATTCAAGGTAAAAAGAATATTATAATAATTCAAAATTACCTTAACACATGTACATAAATTATTTTTTGAGTCATTTACGACCATTTCCATCTTTGGGTTGATTTTGGGACCCCATTTAGCCACTTGTGAGTGATGAGGACACTTTAGATTAATTTACTTAAAGTAAAGGAAAAAATGACAAAAACAAATATCTTTTAGTAAATTAATTTTTACAAGGGGTTATATAAATTATCATTCCAACAATAAATATTCATTGGAAATATAAAATGATATCCTACATAATGGTATTTTTTTTAGTTTTTAAACATCAAATATATTAAATTATTTATGACACAACAATGATGCATTATTTACCTCGTTAATAAAAGATTAAAATAAATAAGATTATAAATTTAAAAAAAAAAGCCAAAACCTATGCAGTTCTTAATGAATGACTTTATCTCGACCATGAGACATCTTATCTTAGATTTTAATTAGTTTGGGACCTTTAGAAACTGAATATCATTAAATAATAAAATAATATTATCACACTTTCCTAAAGAGCCCCTCCTCCCCCTTATAAACATGCCCTCACTTCTAACTAATACCACACACCTCTCAAGACTTTTAGCTCTTCCAAACTCTAACCAATTAATCTCCCTACATCCCTGTCCTCCTCCTGGAAGTCTTACCTTAGACATAAAGAACATCAATAAGTCCTTTTGGTTCAAACCAAAAGATGTTACCCAAATTAAAGGTAACAGTTTCTCTTAACTTATTTTCTTTTATTTTACGTCTATGAAACCTAAACACTTTTTATTAATTTATTTTATATCAAAAACTATATCCTCATTATACTACAATGTTTTTATGAGAAGGATTAAAACTATAATTACACACAGCTCCATCTAATGGTTGAAGAATATACTGTTTCTGTGGATGGCTATCTAACGCCTCACGAAATGATGATTGTTTGATTATCTCATACCACCTATCATGGTGGCCATTAATATGGTACTACATTTATATTTGATATATATTATGTTTATAATGTTTTTATGATTTTTTATTTTTCTTTTATGGAATACCTTTATTGTTTCCATTATGGGTAAACGCGATAATTTCATTTGAGGAAGTGCGGACTATCGTGCCCTCAAAGATATATGACTCGTTAATGCCATATTTGGGATGTATAAAGGATGGAGTTAATGATATAATATATGATATTAAACTGTAATTACAATATACGTATGTATCATTATGGTTTAATTCCATTAAAATAAGAAATAGTAAACAAAGTAGCATTCATGCGTATGTACGACTTACCATCTCAATTAACGGTGCAATTTATTTATTATTTCTAAATGATATGTACTATTATAAATATGTATATATATACGGGATATATATGATATATATGATATCTAAATAATTTATTTCATTATGGATATAATGGATTATTTACCACATGGAGAACTTGTAAATATAAGGTGTTCATTTTTTACTCCAGTACCAAATATCGACAAAATGAACGTTATTAACATAAATGATTAAATAATGTTTAAAAAATAATAATAAGTGATATAAAAGGAATAATAATCTTGAAAACGGTTCTTATGAAAGTGGAAATTTACTTTAGTTTATTATTCAGGTTTTTAATGAACGATCATGTCAAGTCAAACACGAGGTAAGGGACTTCGTTTCAATCTCCTTTCGTTGGGGTATATTTTGTTTTAATACACGATTTTGATTTATAAGTTCTATAAATACCTTTGATTTTTAATTTTATTCAAAACTAATCTTTTCTCTATTAAGTTTTTTACTAAACAAAAAAAGTAATGTTAATATTTAGCATATGAGGTGACAACGACCTTTCTACCGCCGCCTGTATTATTTGATATTTTGGCTTCCTTAACAAGTTGTAATGTTTTTAAAAAGGAAAATAAATACCATATACTATTTTTACATATTTTTATATTGAAAATGGTTTCGACAGTGTATTTGTATCTCATTATATTTAAATGATATATTGTTATTGCAATGTGTGAATTTTATCTTTCCTTTATGCTTATTTTATGTGTTATGATTATGTTATGGTTCTTGGGCATTGTTTGTGTATATGGCTGGTTCCATGATAAACCTAGGGAGGGTGATCCTCAGATATCTCTTTAATGCATTCGGTAACATGACAGTGGTAAACATGAATGTTTCTCCAAAGAGATTTAGGTAATATACTGTGTTGGGTATTCCAAAGTAACTACATTTGTTGTTGTGAAGACATAATGTAAGTATGTTATGGATGACACAAGTTACCTTTATGATCTATGATTTCTATGTGCTATTAATAAAATCTTATGATTTTATGTGGTAAGTAAAAGAGTTCATGTTTTTTATGTATTTATGAACATATGTTTCTTTCTTTGTTTTATAACCCTTACTGAGCTTTTTATGCACATACCGTGTTTTGAAATTTTTACACAGGACATAAAGATGAATTGGGTCATGGATGGGATGAAGGAAAAGTCATGTTGTATAAAACATGGAATCAAACAACGCTTTTTTGAAGATTTTTTATTTTATGAAAAAATGGAAAATGTGTAGAAGTGTCTACTTTGTAATCTTTTGAGATGTAATATTTATGTCCTAATTATCTAAAACTCTAAACCTAAAAAGTTATTTAATGTGAATTATTCATTTAATTCAATATTATGCAATGATTAAGTCTTGGTCCTTATAGTTGGTATCAGAGGTTGGGTTAGATAAATTTAGGTGTTAGAGTATTGTTAAATTAATATCCATAATGTAATTTATGTTAATATTGAAATGATATAGCATTTATAGATTACCATGTTTCTTCACCTAAGATATTTTTGTGTTCAGAATGGCTTTCCATATAGGAAATAGGGCTACTATGTTGGGACGACATCAAGAGGAAGATAACCTTCCGAATCCGCAACCTGAGATGGTCCAAATTGGAATTGAACAGTTTGTTGCAGTGATGGCACAGATGACTCGGGATATAAATGGTGGTGATACCCATCTATGAGATCAGCCAAATTTACCACAAAGGAACATATCAGTAGTGGAGCATTACATGAAGCAACATCCCCCATCATTCAAATGATCATCTGACTCAGTGCTAGCAGAATGGGGGATTAAAGCAGTAGAAATGATTTTCGTTGTCATGGGTTGGTCAGAACATAAAAAGGATAGTCTTGCTGTTTAACGTTTTGAAGGTGAAGCTGATCAGTGGTGGTTGATGGTGAAAAATATCATTGATAATGAGGATATTGATGCTATCGGTTGGGATGAATTCAATGGTATGTTTCTTGAGAAATATTCTCTTATGTTGGATCATCATAGAATGGAAAAACAATTCCTAGAATTGTGGATGGAGGATGACTCAGTGGATGCTTATGAAGCATAATTCACTCGAATGGATTAAAAGAAACCATTTTTACTTAGGAATAAATCCAATGTATTGAAGGGATTTAGATTCTTGTGAGTTCAAAAGTTATGAAAAACATGTTTGTTTTGCAGAGAAGGCGGAAATGGAGTTTTCTGATGATCAGTTGTTCTTTCAAAAAAAATAGAATAAGAGGTCGAGGTTATAGGAAAAAGGGAAGAACTCTTCAAAAAAGTCTAATGGTAAGCAACTTATGTTTACAGTTTGTGAAATGTTTTGTAAATAGCATGCTGGGGAATGTGTTTTGAATTCTGGTTAGTGCTACCAATGTGGTAAAATGGGACATAAGGCTCGTAATTTCACTTAAATACATCAGGCTAATGGTATGAAAAAAACTGATTTACAGTCAGTAAAATGTTAAATGTTCAACGAAATGGGTCATTATGAAAGTGAGTGTCCAAAAAAGAACTAAACTGAGGGAAAGTAGCCAGACTACAAGTAGAAAGGGGTGGTGAAATCCTTTGCATCTTCTTCAGAAAATTTCGGGCCATCAAATAAAGTAGTATCAGGCACACTGTTTGTTTGTTCAGATTATGCCATTGTGTTGTTTTATTCAGGGTCTACACACTTTCATTTCTGAGAAGTATTCTAGTAAATTGGGAATTCTATCTCAATATATTAATTTAGATCATATAGTAAAAACACCTAGAGGAAATGTTGAGACAAAAAGAAAACATAATAACATTCATGTCCTTGTGTGTGGAAGAAATCTACCTTCAAACCTTATAGTTTTTCCTCTCGTAGAGTTTGATGTTTTTTATGGTATGGATTAGATTTTTATTTATCATTATAATATTGACTATAGATCTAAAGAGGTTACTTTTCAGAATGATTTCCAGTTTGTATACAAAAATGAACCCTTTCTTTTGATAACATATCAGGAAGGTGAGAAACTAGTAAAATATGGAAATGAATATTACCTTGCACATAATGTTGAAAACAAAGGAACTATTCAGATTAAGGATGTTCCAGTGGTAAATGAGTTCCTTGATGTTTTTCCTGATGAGTTTTCTGGTATTATACCTGATCGGGAAGTTGAATTTTCTGTTGACTTAGTTCCTGATGCTAAGCCAGTTTCAAAACCCCCTTATCAAATGGCACAAATTGAACATTTAAATTCATAGAAGTAATTGCAAGAGTTATTAGATAAAGGTTTCATTCGACCTAGCACATCACCGTGGGGTGATACTATCTTATTTGTTAAAAATAAAGATGGTTCAATGATACTTTGAACTGATTATAGAGCATAGAATAATATCACTGTTAATAACAAGTATCCTTTCCCTCATATCGATGATTTGTTTTAACAACTCCAGGGAGATCATTATTTTTTGAAGATTTAATCGAGGTCGGGGAACCATCAGTTGAATGTAACGGAAGCAGGCATTCTGAAGACCACATTTCGTACTAGATATGGCCATTATGAATTTGTAGTCATGCCTTTTGGTTTAACCAATACACCTGCTATATGCATGGATCTTATGAATAGAATTTTCTGTGAGTTCTTGGATAAGTTTGGGGTTGTGTTCATTGATGATATTTGGGTTTATTCCGAAAGTAAATAGGAACATGAAATTAATTTAAGGGTTGTCTTTAATACCTTTCATGAAAAGAAACTGTATGGGAAATTCAGCAAGTGTGAGTTTTTGTTTCATCAAATTTTTTCCCTGGTCACATTGTTTCAAAACACGGATTATTGATTGATCCTAATAAAACCATAATTGTGGAAGAATGGATAAGTCCCACAAATTTTACCGAGATTCATTGTTTTCTTGGTTTGGTAGGTTATTACTACAGTTTTCTTGAAATTTTTTCATGGTTATCTAGTACAATGATTAAGCTAAATCGAAAAGGTGTTACGTTCTTATGTATAAAAGAATGTGATGATGGTTTTCCAGAATCAAAAAGAAGATTGGTGAATGCTCTAGTTTTGGCACTGCTATCCAGAAATGGTGAGTTTGTTATCTACTGTGATGCTTCATTGAAAGGACATGGTTGTGTCCTATTGCAGAATGATCAGGTAATTTATTATGCTTCACGACATTTGAAACCACATGAGTAAAATTACCCAACACATGATTTTGAATTATCTGTATTTTTTTTGCTTTAAAAATTCGGAGGAATAATTTTTATGGAGTAAAATATGAAATATATACTGGTAAAAATAGTTTAAAGAATTTAATCACTCAAAAAGATTACAACATGAGACAGAGGAGATGGCAGGAATTAATCAAAGATTATGACTTCACGATCCATTACAATCCGGGAAAATAAAATAAAGTGATTGATGCATTGAGTCATAAAAGTAATGCTTCATTAACCATGTTATGTTTGGAACAAGATTATTTGGTTTTTGATTTGATAAAATTTGGCATAGAAGATTTTTGTGCAAAATATTCTTCTATTTTGTACCAGGTGTCTGTGAGATCATCTCTATTAGATATAATTAAGTAAGAACTGAAGGAAGATAGAGAGATACATAAAAAGGTGGACTTGGTTTAGAAGGGTTAGTTGCCTAAATTTAACATTGATATTGATTGATTTTTGAATTTTGGAAAAATATTATGCGTGCCTTTTGATTTACAGTTAAAGAATGAGATGTTATGTGAAGCTCATAGTTCCCTGTTTTCAGTTCATCCTGGAAGTACTAAGATGTACATAGATATTCGGGGGTATTACTAGTGGGATGGAATGAAAAGAGATGTTTCTGATTTTACTGTGAAGTGTTTGACTTGTCAGCAGGTTGAAGTAGAGCGACCTTTATTAAAAGTGATGCTTCAGCCTTTACCGGTGCCATAGTGTTAATGGGAAAATATATCCATGGACTTCATTGTGGGATTACCTAAGACATCTCGAGGTAATAATGCAATATATGTTATTTTTGATCGATTGACTAAATCTGCCCATTTCCTTCCTATTTTAGATACATTGTCTCTAGATCAAATTTCTCGGTTGTATGACAAAGAGATAGTCAGGTTTCATAGAGTTCCCCTCTCCATTGTATCTGATCCTGATCCCAGGTTTACTTTTAACTTTTGGAAAGGACTTAATATGTCGTTGGGTATAGAATTAAATTTTAGTACATCTTTTCATCCTCGGTCAGAAGGGAAATAAGAATGAACAATTCAGACATTGGAGGATATGGTATGTGCTTGCTCGATGGATTATTCGGGAATTTGGGACCAATATCAATCTTTGGTTGAATTTTCATATAATAACAGTTTCATTCTAGTATACAGATGGCTCAATTTGAGGAATTATATGGAAAGCGTTGTCGAACTCCATATTTTTGGGATGAAATATGTGAAAGGAATCTGGTGGGACCAAAATTGGTAGAAAAGATGGCATATAATGTTCAGTTGATTCAAAAGCACCTGAGAACAACTCAGAGAAGATAGAAAAGTTATGCAGATAACCAGAGGAAGGATCTTTTTTTGAGGAAGGTGATCCTATCTTTTTCAAAGTTTCTTCAGGGAAAAATGAGATGCATTTTGGTATGAATGGAAAGTTGAGTCTATGGATCATTGGAGCTTATGAAATCCAAGAGAATGTTAGACCAGTTGTATATAGAGTGACTTTACCTCCAAGTTTATCCAAAGTACACGATGCTTTTAATGATTCGATGATGAGAATGTATATTCCAGATCCATCTCATGTTTAGAGCCCAGAGATAGTTTAGTTGGAAGAGAATATCTCTTATGAAGAATAACCAGTCCAGATTATTGACCAAAGAGAACAAGTGTTCTGGAATAAAGTAATTCACTAGGTAAAGGTTTTGTGGAAAAACCATATGGTTGAAGATGAAACATGGGAATATGAAAATGCTATGAGGGTTAAATAACCCCACTTATTTTGATTAGTAAAATGGCTAGGACGCAATTCCAAAATGGCGGAAATGATGTAACATCCTAGGTAAATAAAGAATAAGACATATTTCATATTTATTAATATATGTTAATTAAATATTAATTTTACTTTAAAGGGGTTACTATGTTCGATAGCGTACCCGATACGCAACAACTGGTTGCTTTGAAATATTACGTTGCACATTAATAATATAATATTATTATATTAAATTGTATTTAACTCTTAGACATTGTATTGTCAAGAATGAACAAAACTAACTACAATATTATTATACATGTTTGTTGAATGTATTTACATTTATCCAATAATAGTTATAGGCTTAAATTGTGAATGAATCTAATTTTAAGCATAATTTACATTAAAATGTCGATTAACCACATTTTAATGGAGAACCCTCTTTAAATATTGTTTAGGTTACTTTAATACATTATATTTGACCCAAATAAATCCTTCTTTATAATGGGGACATAAAAATTTACTTTGTGTAATTTTTTTGTAATTTTTCCAAAAAAAGTTTATTTTTTAATGAATAGTGAAAAATATTGTATTATAAATCAAAACTACATTTTAATCTAATTTATTTACATGGTTCGATTAAATTTTTAATTGTTTTTAATGTGTTATCATAATATATTTTTACCATTTAATCCAATTATGTTTATTGGAATTAATTTCACTATGAAAATTTACTAACACAAGTGTCAATCTTTTGATAGTTATTGTTTCTTAAAAACACGCTAATTGCTTTAACAACAGGAATTAATTTAAAATTAATTAATTCCACATCATTGCCGATAATTTGGAACAATAGAAATCATTTTTGAATTCATAATATCAAATAAATATTATGCTGAATTTTTGGTATTTTTATGAAAAACTTCAATTTTTGATGAATAGTGAAACCACTTAGTAGTAGTTAAAAAACTGACATTTTCATTTAAATAAAGTTTTACCACATCTATGAATTGAATTTCTAAAATATGACATACATGGTTGTTATTAGAACGAAAAATGTGGTTCAATAAGATGAATATAATTTTTAGTTAATAATAACTTTTGACTATTATTTTCCACGGTTAAAGGTAAATGATGTAATTCAAGGTAAAAATTATATTATAATAATTTCAAATTACCTCCACACTTGTAAAAAGCTTATTGGTTGAGTCATTTAAGACCATGATAATATTTGGGTCAATTTTGGGACCCCATTGAGACACATGGGAGTGATAATGACACTTTAGATTAATTAACTTAAAGTAAAGGAAAAAATGAAAAAAACAAAAATCTTTTAGTAAATGAATTTTAAAAGGGTTATATAAATTATCATTTAGACTATAAATTTTAATTGTAAATCTAAAAATATTTCCTACTTCATGGTATTTTTTTTGTAATTTTTATACATCAAATAATGTAAATTATTGATGACACAATAATGTTGATGTAATTACCTCATTAATAAATGATTTAAATACCTAAAATTATAAATATTAAAAAATATCCAAAACCTGTCCAATTCTTATTGGATGATTTTATTTCTACCATGACTAATCTTAGCTTTTATTTTTAGTTTTGGACCTTTATAAAATTATTATCATTAGATAATAAAATAAAATTATCACAACTTTTTAAACAGCCCCTCCTCCCCCTTATAAAAAATCCCTCACTTCTGACTAATATCACACACCTCTCAAGCCCTTTGGATAGACCAAAATCTGCCCAATTAATATCTCTACATCCCTCTCCTCATCCTAGAAGCCTTATGATAGGCCAAATTCCCTTCAAGAAGTCTGTTAGGTTCAAACCGAAGGAAGTTACCCAAATTAAAAGTAACAGTTTCTCTTAACTTCGTTTCTTTTATTTTACTTTTCCATCACCTAATATCTTATTATTACTTTATTTTATAACAACACTAGTGTAATGAATATACTATGTTGTTTTTATGTGAAGGATTTGAACTACACTTACGCACACCTCCATCTAAAGGTGAAGAACATACTGTTTCTGTGGATCAAAAACTAACGCCTCACGAAACGATGATTGTATGATTATCTCCTACCTTATATAATGGAACCATTAAGATGAAAAAATATTTATATATGATATATATTATGTTTTTTTTTCGTTATGATTATTTATTTTTATTTTATAGCATACCTTTATGGTTTACATTATGGGTAAACACGATAATTTTATTTGAGGAAGTGCGGACTATAGCCCCCTCAAAGTGATATGACTCGTTAATGCCATATGTGGGAAATATAAGGGATGGAGTTAATGATATTACATATTACATTATATTGGAATTATAATACACCTATGTATCGTTATATTTTAATTCCATTAAAAAATTGTAATTAAAGTAGCGTTCATGCATACGTATGGCTTACCATCTCCATGAATGGTGCATTTCATTTCTTACCTCCAAAGGATATGTACTATAATAAATGTATATATATACTGGATATATATGATATATATGATATCTAAATAATGAATGTCATTCTAGATATAATTGACTATTTACCACATGGAAAACTTGTAAATATAATGTGTTTATTTTTTACTCAAGTACCAAATATCGATAAAACGAACGTTATTAACTTAAATGATTACATAATGTTTATAACATGGTAATAAGTGATATAAAAGGAATAATAATCTTTAAATTTTTTTAAGCATGTAGTGATTAATTTTAGTTTATTATTCAGGAGATTAAAGAATGATCAAGTCAGGTCGGACACGAGGTAAGGGACTTCGTCTCATTCTCCTTTCATTGAGGAATATTTTGTTTTAATAGAAGATTTTATTTTATACGTTGTATAAACACCATTGAATTTTACTTTATTCAAAAGTAATCTTTTCTCTATGAAGAGTTTTACTAAATGAAAAAATAATAATGTTTCTTTTTAGCATACGTGGTGACAACGACCTTTCCACTGCCGCGAGTATTATTTCACCTTTTAGAATCCTTAACAATACATAATGTTTTAAAAAAGAAAAATAAATACCATATACTTTATTTTTGTATTTTGGTATTGAAAATGGTTTTTATAATGGATTTTTATGTCAATATATTAAACTGATATATTGTTTTTACAATATGGTAATTTTATCTTTCCTTTATTCTTATGTTATGTGTTATGATCATGTTATGGTTCATTGGGCATTGATTACGTATACGGGTGGTTCTGTGATAAACCTAGGGCGGGTGAACCTGAGATAGCTCTCCAATGCATTGGGTAACATGACAGTTGTAAACGTGAATTTTCTCCAAAGAGATTTAGGGAATATACTATGATGGGTATTCCAAAGTAACTCCCTGTATAGTTGGGATAACTACAATGTAAGTAAGTTATGGATGCCACAAGTTACCTTTATGATTTAGGATTTCTATGTGTTATTCATAAAATCTTATGATTTCATAAGGTCTGTAAAAGAGTACATGTATTGTATGTATTTATGAACAAATGTTTCTTTCTTTGTTTTATAACTATTACAGATATTTTTATACTCATCCCATGTTTTGAAATGTTTACACAGGACATAAAGATGAATAGGGTCAAGGATTGGATCAAGGAAAAGTCATGATATCGAATACATGGAACTCAACATTACTTTTTTTCAAGTGTTTTTATTTTATGAAAAAAATTGAGACTATATAGAAGCGTCTACTTTATAATCATTTGAGATGTAATATTAATGTCCTATATCTCCAAAACCCTAAACCTGAAGAGATCCCTAATGTGAATTATTCATTTAATTCAATATAATGTAATGTTTATGGCCGGGTCCTTACACAGATACTCAGTTTTTAATTCATTTGAAATTATTTTTAATACATTGGGGTGTTACATACTCCACACTATCTTTAAATTGTGTCCTCTTAATTTTATTTAATTATTAAACAGGTGAGGGAACATTTTTCGCATTGAATTTTCGTTTTACCATATTGATTTTTAAACAATGTTGTTTCTCCACAGAAACATCACATGGTGGATTACATTATTCTGTTATAATTTCTCTCTATGATGAAGAATATGAACATGTATCTCTTGATAAGAAAGGTTCTCTTCTAGATGAACTGATTCTAGGCTTAAGACATGAGATAAATCTGAAATTTAATTTCTCAATATAGAAACATGAAAAATATTGTGTAACTAAGATAAACTCATAAGAAAATATACTTGGTAGGTGATTGGTCCAACGTTATCCATGATATCATAAGGTCAAAAGAATTGGAGAATTAACTTTATTTTCTAAAAAAAACCCATAACACTTTTCCATTTGGAGATTCTATGAATGGCGTGATCACCTACCTCAAAAGAAAAGCCATTATTCATGTTTTATGGAAAAAACTTATACATTAATTGTGATTTCTTCAAGTGTTGTTGGATCATCTTCACTTTCATAGCCACTTCCTCTACTAATTTTGGTCCCACCATCTTGTTTTTCCCGACTTCATCCCAAAAAGTGGGAGTTCGACACTACTTCCCTTACATTGCCTCAAAAGGTTACATCTGTATACTAGAATGAAGACAATTTTTATAAAAAAACTCAACTAAAGAAATAAGTTGATCCCAACTTCTCGGGTAGTCCATTGAATAAACCTGAAGCATATTTTTCAAAGTCTCAATCATTCGTTCTTACTACCCATATGATTTTGAATTAAATGTTGTACTGAAATTTAATTATATTCGCAATGATTTCAGAAGGCCCTTCCAAATATTAGAAGTGATCCTGGGATCCTGGTCAGATATAATGGATATAGGGAGTCCATGTAACCTGAAAATATCTTTTAGGTAGATTTGATAAAGGTTATCGAAAAATGTTGTATCTCAAATAGGAAGGAAATGAGAAGATTTAGTCATTCAATCAACACTAACACATATTGTATTATTTCCCCAAGAAGTATTTGGTAGTCCCAAAATGAAGTTGATAGATATAATTTTCCATTTCCAATTTGGTATTGTTAAAGGATAATGTATCCATTTCGATAACTACCAATCTACATTAACTTGTTGACATTTCATACAATTTACAATAAATTACACAATATATATTTTCATTTCATCACACTAGAAATAAACTCAAAGGCCTTTATATATCATAGTACATTCCATATGAAATAAAAATGTAGAACTATGAGATTCTCACCACAACTCTTTCTTCAGCTGAGAATCACATGGTAGAAACAATCTTTTTCCATGTCCTAAAAAACAATATTTATCATGATTAAATTATAGAAACATACCCATTTTAACAAATTCAACCTTTTGATATATCTCACAGTCATTATTTTGTACTTTCATAATTATGTCTGATAATGTTGACTGCACTATAACCTGAATCAAAACATAGGTATTTCTTACACCAACTACTTCTAATAAAAATCACATCAAATCATGAATCAAATGGTATTTTTTGATCCGAAACATATTTAATGATGTATGATGTTTTCATCTCAAGGAATTCGAAACATTTTTTTCATTTCTAGGACTATAATAGATCATGAAATCATAATATTTTATCAATTCAATCCATCTTCTATGCCGAATGTTTAATTTCTTTTTAATGAATATATACATCATACATTTATGTTTAGTATAAATTTTACATTGGTATCAAATAAATGATTCCCGAATATTTTCAATGAAAAAAACATAGCTTATAATTCGAAATCATGTGACAAATTAGATAAATCATGGAATTTTATTTTTATTGATTAGTAATAAATAAAATTATCATTCTTCATCAAAACACAACCACGTCCCCTTTATTAAGCATCATTATAGATGAAAAAATCACCATCTCTAGACGGTATGCCCAAAATGATGCTTTCACAAATATATTCATTAGTTCCAAAATAAAAACATGTCAATCTCTTATCCAAAAAAACATAACCCCTTTTCGTGTCATTATAGTCAGTATACTGCATAAATGTGAAAAAGTTTCAACCAAACTCTCATAATAACCTTCCAAAACATGAAAACTATGAATCCCGATTATATTTTGTTGTCGTTTCCATTCATTATCCACATTTGTTTTGGTAGAATCAACTGTTATTCAATAATTATTTACAATATTCCCAGGAAAATAAATATGTTGTAAAAAAAATCATAGTTGCTTAATTTTCCTTACATTTTATTTGACTTTAGGGTTTGAAAAACAACCTAGAGGTGTTTTCATGCTCATATTTACACTTTGAAAGTACCAGAATGTTATCAATAAACACAACCACAAAATTATCCAAGATATCATGAAATATTATATTCATAAGATCAATGAATACATTTGGTTCATTAGTTTACCCACATGGAATAAAGAAATTCATAATTCCCATATCTAATATGAAATTCAGTCATTATGATATCTTTTTCCATTACGTTCAACAGATGGTACCACAACCTCAAGAAAATTTCGTAAATTTTTTTTCTCCCTAGAGAAGATCAAAAAAGCCATTGATATGAGGTAAAGTATAAATAATATTAATATTAATGTTTTTCATGGATCCTTAATCAATTAAAATTATCATCAAACCATCATTCTTTTTAGGGGAAAAACAGAAGCACCTAATGGTGAAGTGGTATGATGAACGGAGCCTCTGGCTAGCAACTCCAGCAACTGTTTTTTCAAATCATTATGTAATTTTGGATTCATTTTATAAGGGGGTTTTAAAATTAATTATCATTAGTAACTAAGTCAATTTTCAATTCATCTTCCCGATCAGGTATAACACCGGGTAACTCATCTGGAAAAACATCATGATATTTATTTACCACTATCAAATAATTAATCTGAATAGTTACCTTGTTTTAAACAATACGAGCAAGATAAATATCCTTTCCATCATTCAATACATTCTTAGCCTCTTGTTATGTAATAAATTATATTATTTCTTTCTTGTATACAAAAAAAATTCATTATGAAAATAAAATTTATTATCTATATAATCAATCGTATACTGATAAACAGAAGTTCAATGTATATATAGAATGATATAAAACTCTAATAAGGGAAAAACAACAAGTTATTTAGGTAATGTATTTAGAAAATCCAAAATATAAATATTATTATAATTCCACTTTGATGTAATATTTCCAATGTCGATTTGAATATAAATTCTAGTCTAATTTATTGAGGGAATTTTTCAAAAATTACCTATAAAATTCACAAAATAAAGGAATGTGTAGTCCCCGTATCCAATAAAACTCTAGAATAATATGAGTAAAGAAACAAGGTACCTGATAAACCATGACTGGATGGCCTAACATCTTCTAACATAGTCAAAATGCATCTCACTATAACTTTCAACTTATATTCTGGCTTCTTTGCTTCATTCAGATCACTCTTTGGGCAGCCATTTTCATAAGGACTCTTCTCACCAAATTTAAAACAAATTATTTTTTTATAAGGATTCGTCTTAGAAACATCTTCATTACAATCATGGGCCATATGTCCAATCTTACCACATGCAAAACACATCCCATCAATGTAATGCATTCCACATGGTACATTTTACCGCACTTTTTAGATACTAGACACTGGACTTTTTTTACAATTATACTTCTTTGATTTATTCTTACCCATAAATCTTAGTCTATAACTTATCTTATCCTTATTTTCAAAGTACATGTGATCATGAAAAAACAAATCAAATTATACCCTCTCAGAATGGTGGAACCATTTCTTATAACTTTTGATGTAATGGGACAAAATTGCCCTTTGATATCTTGGAATTAATCCTGAGTAAAATTGGTTGATTTATCTACTATGATTCAGAATAATATTTGAGAATAACTCACTATTTGGGTGAATATTTCCACATAAAGAACCCCGTAATCTTCCTCCTTTTTCATTAATTAAATAAATTTCTTCTCCATCATAAGGGGAACCACCTTAAGACAAAAATTCATGGAAAATACTTTTAAATTCATCACCCTCAAGGGATTTAATATAATCTATATCCGTGATATTATTTACCATTGAACACCAATGATCAGTTTCAACATCAACCTGATAAATGGAATGACTAACTATTTTATTATCTAAACTTCCAATAACATTGAATATATTTTCATGGGATTTAATACATCCTTAAAACACTACTGGGTCATAAGATCCACTAAAAGCAGTAGGGTGTTGCCTAAAAAATGTTATATTATAATAATGTTCCTTTGTGGTAGCTTAGTTTGTTCTATTGTATAGGTGTCACAGATGTATATGGAAAGTGTCAGCTAATTAATTACTTTCACAAACTGCTTGGTTCCAATTCCCACCATTCTCGATTACAGATTTGAAATATATCAGCCTCTTGGTTCCTTCCAACTTCATATTCCTTGATTCTTCTATAGAAAACCACTCTAAATAGACATATCATAGATGAAGCGACACAATAATCATTAAATTATATATCATTTCATATTAATGATAAAGTAAAAATAATTTATTATATTATATTAGCATCATCCAAACCCGTAACTTTTTCCAAACCATTCTCTATTTCAAACAAATAAGTACCCAACCTTATTACATTACATAATCTTAATTTTTAATCCAGAAATCACTTCATTTCAAATTGAGGATCATTTAATTTTTAGAGTTTTAAAGAATTGCGATATAATATATAAATAAAATTCCACATTTATACATAGAGGATACCACAAAAAATAGAACCCATTTCTTCCAAACTATTATACTTTTCAAATAAAACATGTTTTCATTGAAAAATCTTCAAAACATTTAACATGTCATCCTTATTTGAAAAAAAAATCTTATAACCTATGAAAATCATATAAAACATGGGATGAGAACAAAAAACACCATAAGGGATATAAAAAAAAGAAAACAAAACATTACTCCATGAATACATGTGAATGTATAAAATTATTTTCAAAAAGACATACAAGTCACCCATATATACTTACTTCAGAAACATGATATTCCCACTAGATTTACTTGAATCATAATGAAAATTAATAAAACCATATATTTATCTACGGTTATTACTTAAAAAATCTTTTAACCCTCTCGTATACCTTATAATTTGTATCATTCACAACTACATTACAATACAATCATCAAAGCTACCATATCGTGAAACCATCACAGTTACTCATTGAGTAACCGTATGGCTGAGCTCCACCTACCACATACCCAATGAATTGGTGGTAGATATATGTCCCACCATTCATCCTAAAATATTACAAAGAACCAAAAATAATCATAAAACATTAATAATTTCATTAAAACACTGCTTTTTAATTTTGTAAAACATGATTTTAAAACAGAATTTTAAAAGAAAACCCCCTTAAAAATATAATATAATTAATGTGAGTCTTAATAGATGGGATATAAATATGTATGTACACTTTAAATAAACATAATTCAACAATATATAAACAATATTAGTCATAAAAACAATTTTAATATAATGTAAATAAAGAAGTAAAAGGTTAATCCAATGATTGGAAATTGGGTTATGAATTACATTACCTCAGGTTCGTCTTACATAGGAAATGTTTATAACTCTTTAATAATGATTAAATTAGAGTTATTAATATATTATAGAAACATATTCTTGTTTATAACTCCTTATATGATCATTTTATTACATATTCTCACTATTTAATTATTAATATTTTGTTCCTCTATTGTTTTAGGGGCGTTCTTTACATGATTTCGATGGCTGGTTCATATTTTATTTTCATTAAATATGGAAATGAAATTACAAAAGTTGAATTAAATAGTATTTATTTGATTATATAATGTTAAATTATTCTAGAAATCATTTTGTTAATATTTTATGAGGATAAATATTTAGATAAATATTTAGTGATATCCATTTAGATCATTTTGGCTGTATTTTTGTAATAATGAACTAGTTTCATAATATAACATATTTTAATGTAAATATGTTAAATAAAATAAATATATATGATATGTAATATAATTTTAAATATAGTTCTTCCATTAAAATGGGTTTACAACTAGTTTTGAAGGAAGTAGTGAAAACGGAAAACACATAGTCCATGATGTTGGTAAATCAACACAACATGAACAATGTTTTACAGGAAGGGGATTATATGATGTAAGTTGTAGAATTCTCCCATAAACATGATAAGAATATATAATATATATTATACTGAATCTTTAATGACAATTGGATATGGTAAGGAGAATATAGTATAAGAAAAGTAAATAATTTAAATGAAAACACAAGAAAATGAATGAGGATTTTTAACACTTAATTTATTCTCCATGAGATCCTACTTAAGGCCCATGGTTTGTGTATTCTTTTGAGACAAAAATGACAAGGAAGTGATAGAGGGTATGGATATTAGTATTTTTCTATACTTAGACAAGGATAAAATCATTAATGGTGGGAGAGGAAGAGGGGGTGAAAGAGGTATTTACAGTGGAAGAGAGGAGGGGTTGTACATTATTTTCATCAGTAGTTTAATTTTTTTGATATAGAAAACGAAAGTTCTAGATTCATGTGACCCCCAATATTAATAAGTGTGTTTTAGTTTAAAAAAATTACCATTTAAATCATCCATTACTCAAGCATGACGCATAAATTCATTTATTTAGCAAATTTCGTTAATTATCGTATTCTACTATACATAATAAATTCATGTATTTCAAAAAAAACCCCAAAATTCACAACTACTATTTTTTGACGTGTAGAATTTAAAATGTAACACCATTTTTTAAAATAATTTTCTAAATATGATAAATTAAATTTTTATAAAAATACTATTTTATTCCAAAAAATATAATTTTAAAACTATAACTAATTTTCCATCTCCTTGAAAAATTAATCAAGATCGTATTATCTTATAACTTTAAGAAAATAAAATAATAACATGGTTTACTATTCATAATTGTCATATTAATATTAATATTATTATTCTTGAGGGTATGTTACTAATCACCAAATTAAAAGTTGGTTATATCAAACTCCAAATTACTTATGTATTACAACCGTAGATGTCTGTTTTTAAAAATTCAAAACATAGAAGTGGAAAATATTGTTTAATATTTAGTTTATGAATAAATACATAAAAAGTATTAATAAGTTAGAGTATTATTGTTTCATTCATTTCGAATAATTTTAAAAACCTTAGGGTGTTACACACCTACCCTTTATATTGTGTTATTTGTCACATGTAGGTTCCATATACTCTTTCATTTCGGCTCAGTTTGTTACTATTAGGGGTTTATATGTAGAGCATATGTGGGGGATTATGTAGATTGATACTCTATTAGTTATTAATGTAGATAATATTAGTCAATGTAAAGGTTGTGGTCTAGATGTTTTGGGTACCTTTTTCTGTGGGACCATTTCATCATCCAGATGTCAGGTTTTGACCTAATTCGATGTATAGATTTTCTGGTGATATATCAGGCCCACATTGACAGATACCATCATAAGTTAACATTCATGTATATTAATGTAGAAATTTATATTATTTTGGGTTAACGGTTTGTTCGAGTGTGTTATGCAAGGCATGTTTTTTAGCGATTGGGGGAACTCACAACACAACAATATCCAATTTCTCTAGATGATGGATGGGTGGGGAATATTTTCATTCCACCTATTGTGGGTAATTTTCAGATATAGGTCTTAATGATTTATCAGGGCTACAACATGATAGTGATATGTGGTTCACGATAGACCTTCTTCCTATGGAAAAACTAATTTTCATTCTTCCATATTGAATGGAACCAATATAATACCATGAACTTATGGTTCAGTTAGACGAGTTAGAGAAAAATGGTCTGTTATCCCAAGTATGCCACCATGTGGATCTCCTATGTTATTTTCCATTATGATTAACATATCATTACGATTGTGTATCAACTACAGAAGGTTAAGTCAGATGATATTTAAGAATGATAACCTCTTCCCTAAATCAAATATTTTTTGACCAACTAAGTTTTTCATCAATATTTCCCAAAATTTATTTGAGGTCTTGGTGTCATAAAATGAGGGTGTGACCTTTTGACTTACCACATTTTATTTTTGAGAGAATTTATGAGTTGAATGAGATTTTAATTATGTCATTTGGATTAACCAATGCACTAGTTGTGTTCATGGCTTTGATGAACTAAATCATCCACCACTTTTAGGATCATTTGATAGTTTACTTCATCAACGAAATCATGGTGCACTCTAAAACTCATAAAGATCATTCCAAGAATCATAAAATCATCTTGAGTAAATTAAGAGAGCATATAATTTATTCCAAGATATCCAAATGTAAATTCACGTTTGGTAAAGTGATTTTATTGGGCCACATCTTCTTTGAGTTAGCTATGTTGGTGGATCCAAAGAAAGTAAAAGCTGCTCTGTCTTGGGAGAAGCCCATGAATATTTATGATGTTTTTAGTTTTCTTTGATTGGTTAGTTTTTAGATGTGGATCATTAACTATTTCTCTAGTTTGGATGTTTTTATTTCAGGTATCATAAATAAGGGATTTATGTATGAGTGGTATAAGGCATATTAGATTTATTTTCAAGAATTAAAAAAGTTTTTTACTACCAAACAAATCATTATATCACCCAAGAGAGTTATCATGTTAACCATATTTAGTGATACATTCAGTCTTGGGAGTGGGGTTGTGTTTATGTAAGATTAACGGGTGTAGCTTTTTGAACAAGGTAGATGAGGCCTCATGAATGGAATTAACCTACTTATGATCTTGAGTTGGACAAATTGGTGTATACTTTGAAATGTTGGATTCACTACTTGTTAG